>CAMXCT020002746.1:85000-127500 GCA_947184155.2 Cladocopium goreaui | reverse complement strand
TGATGGTATCAGGATGATGCCACCAAAGCAAATAGAATGCAGGAATGCGATCCAGGATTCCATAGCCTTGCACCTGTTGGCTGTACAAAAAGACCGGCTCAAGGATCTCCAAACCATTTTTCTTCAAGAAGTCCATAGCTGTCATGTCGATCTTACTCCAATCTTTTGGCTTGGGAGGTAGGCCATATGGATATTTTCCGAAGATACTCTCATGAATCTTGTTGTACTTCAGCATGGCAGCGAAAATGGGAACACTTTGAGCACTGTTGGGCAGGCATCTGCAGCAACTCGAGGTGGTTCTCTCCTCGGTCTCTTCCAGGACCCAATCGAAATACTCCATGCCTTTGGTGTACTTCTGCTTCTCTTCATCGGAAAGTCGGAGGCCAAACACCATGCGGCCCTTCTTTTCGTTGGCGAAAGTGCTCTCGAGGTTGTCCTGTGCCACATTCCAACCCAAAAAATACTTGAGGTACGCTTCGCGTGTCTCCCGAAATAGGGTGAGAAAACAAACAAACGTAACATATAGGTGACTGCTGGGGCATAACATCATGTTTCACATTTGTTTCACATCATTTCCAATATTTTCCAATTGCATGTCACAATGTCCTTGTCATACTCATCCAGGAGATTCCGAATCAGTGTGTAGCCCGGAGACATGTAGCAAGTCCCCAATTCATGTGGCACATCAGGCTGACTTGGGTCATACATCGTCAGGGACTTGCCGCCGACCTCCGCTTCGGCCTCCAAAAGGGTCACGTTTTTGTAGCCCTTCGCAGCCAAACACGCGGACATATGAACTCCGGCAGGTCCACCACCAACAATCACGATGCGTTTCTCCTGTGTCGCTGCAACGGTGATGAAAGATATGAAAGGTGTCTGAGAACATTGAGAATATACACAAATATATATATATATATATATATAAATAAATAAAATATAGGAACATATTTAGGAAAATATAGAATCATGGGTTCAAGAAAAAACACGGCCAAGATCGGTTTCACAATTTTTCACAACGTGGGCCTTACTCAGCTTCACACATGTTGGCAAAAGCTTGTGGTTGGGGTTTGGGTGATCTTCTGAGATCCGGGGAAAGAGCGCATTGAGAATCACCATGAGTGCTGCCGGTTGGTGCACGCCAGGTGATACCGGTGAAATCCCTCTGTTCCTTATGGCTGCAGGATCCGAACATGCTCAAACTCGCGATCAAAAATCGTGTTGCTGGAGGCAGTCAGGGTGGAAGCATTCGAAGCATAGAGAAGGCGAGGAAAGAAAATAAAAGAAATAAAATCGAATTATATATATATTATAACAATTGCAAGTCTCAATTTACAAGCCTAGGAGAACAATGTGTTTCGCTGAATTTTCGGGATTGATGATACACATACAATCACATACATAAGATATTATACGATACTTTAAGATACCAACACATCTGGGTTTGTTGCAAGGATCAGTTTTTTTGGCACACGGATCTTCATCACAATGTGCACCACACCGCCTGAGCCTTTGGCTCAACGGGACAACATCCAAGCGACTTTGCAGATCAAATTGTCAAAGTCGGACTCTGGGAGTGACACATCTTGATTAAAAATCTCAGAAATTTGTGTTTCGTCCAAGGTCTTAAAGTCTTTCTCATCATGTGCGAAGAGTAAACCTGAAATTTCACAAATAGCTGTGTTGACACCTGATTCATCTCGGCATTTGTGCTCTGATTGCCTTGGAAAAATGTAAATCTCCGGTGATGCCACGATAGGCCGCGTTTCTTCAGCCTCAAAGGGGTCACGGTCTGAGGCTCGTCGTGGTTTCCATTCCCCCGATGGGGTCAGCATCACATTGTGCGGAATGTCCTTTTCCTGCAATTCCTGGATCACTTTGCCAGCAAAGATCGACAAACTTTCCAAATCCGTCACCGAAGATCCTGGAGCAGATCCAGCGGTCAAAATTAAAGCTCTGCTGTACCATTCTTTTTCCACTAGGATCTCCGCACACACGTTGCCCTCGGAACAATCACCACCGACGCGTGATCTTGGGACTGCTTCAACTGGAAGACGTTTCAAACCAGCATAATCCAAGAAGAGGCCGTGAAAATGAAAATGGTTCACTGACGCATGGGCGAGCAAGGAATTGAACATCACACGGAAATCTGGTCGAGCTGATTGTCCAATCAACTGTAGCCCACAAAGCACCAATTCTGTTGTCAAACACTGTGGCAAACATTGCGGCAAATCTGGAACAAACAGCGTGTGACCCACCAAAAATGGAGATGCACAGGCGAGTGCTGAAATTGATCTTCCGGCCACGTCCAACGTGCTAATCACTTCTCCTTCTTTGACCTTTGTGAAATTGAAAGCTTCGGGGTCAGATGGTCTCACCACCTTCACTTCGTGTTTTGACCACTTTGCTTTTCGTTTCGCCCGGAAATGTTCAGGAGAGAAATGCAAATACAACCCCAAGTGTCCTTCCAGTTTTCGTCGCGCCATGGTGGACGGGTGGGACTGGAGCAAACCATCTTTAGCCACACGGGCAAAACCAGTCAAAATTTCCTTGTCAAAATCAGTTTCTGTAGGCCTTGCATCGCGCGATGTGCAACAGAATAATTGGAGCATGGCAAAAACATTCGCCAAATCTTGAACTACGTCCGATCCAAAACTGCAGCAAAAGCAACATGTGGCACCGGAACTTGACCATATTCACGCGGAACACACGTTCAATGTATAAACGAAACTGATATGGTTTACACTGTTTTCGCAAAGTGAAACCTGATCTGTTTGATTGACAACCACCAGGAAATCGGCACACACTTTCATACACAAGGTCCTTTCAGAAACTGTTCGCTGCGTTTGCTTGCAGCATGGTAGAATTTCAGAATATGCGTAGCAGCATGTACGTCGGAAATTTTGAACGACAACGCGTTACAGCGCGACTGAACACAAGGTTTTCCCCAAAAACTGCAATTCCAGCCGGGAATATGACAATGAAACCATGGTTTTAGGCGCACCATGGCGCACCGCGCACCCCATTGTGGGACACACGCGCGTTTTTCCCTGGAGAATTGTACAAATCAAATTTGCGCGTCGTACAGAACAATCCGACGAAATGCGTACAGAAATGTTTTTGATCAAGCACGCACGCACATGGCCCGTTTGTTTCGAAAACCAAGCGTGGATGAAAACCCTATACCCAGCCAAACCTCTTCGTACTTGAGCTGCCGGTGCTTACAAATTCTCAAATGGGATAGGCCCATGCGCATTGATTTTGTCAGGCGTGAAAACCCCGTTGTTTATGAATTAGCCGTCGCTCAATCAATTTTTGGAATAAAATGCCGAAACACAAAGAACATAAAATCAGGTTTGATTAGGCGCGAACTCCAGCCATCACCCATGGCATCGCTTCAACCTGGGCAAATTCCATGATACTATATAAATGCGTATCCAGCCCGCAGAGAACACAGTGTTCATTACTAAAGCGAAACGTCAATGATGAAGATACGGCAAAGCAAGCGATGGAGCTAGCGATGGCGCACGAAAGCTATATGTGTTTTTAGCAGCAAGTTCTGAGATTGAGACTGCCGTTTGGTTTTTTCAATTATCAACCCATGACGTTGGTGTGAAACAGAAACGGAAAGCAGAGGCACTGATGAAATATGACCTGAGACGGGGGAACGAAAGCCGGCTCTCATAATGGAAACCTCTGCACACAGCAAATTGCCTGCGTGTAAGACCTTAGTCGTAGCATAGCCCGAACTGCACAGAAAGTTTTGAGGCAGACATCCTGAAACTCTGTTGGTGGCCTACGTACCTTCAATCTCTCGAGCAATCTATTTTTCTCCATCTGTTTGTTTCACTGGCTAGAAACCAGCCTGAAGGGGAACCGATACCCTATTGCAGTTAAATTTCCTGCGCCTAACACCTTTTGGAATTCTTCAGTTGGAGCAAGCCCGTAAGCACCACGACTGAGCGCATTAAACTTCCTGCACGCAACGCCTTCGAAATTCAAGTTATCCTGCTGCAGCAAACCCGCAAGCATCACGACTGCGCGTGCTCAAGCGGTCGCCTTCCTAAAACTCTGTTGGTCAGCTACGTACTAGTCTCTTAAGCCGCAAAAAATTTTGCTGCATGGATTTCTCTCACTGTTTACTTAGCTCACA
This sequence comes from Cladocopium goreaui, assembly GCA_947184155.2. Taxonomy (NCBI): domain Eukaryota; class Dinophyceae; order Suessiales; family Symbiodiniaceae; genus Cladocopium; species Cladocopium goreaui. Next base: position 123,350 of record CAMXCT020002746.1, on the reverse strand, counting down.
CACGAAAACCCAGACCGACGGAGAATCGATACCCTACCGCATCCAGTTCCAGCGCGTAACACCTTCAAAATTGGAGCTCTTAGAAGGAACACGCCGTTCTTGGCTTAACATAAGCTCAACCTGGCTCGAGTATGGCGGCAACATAGCCTCCACGAGCCTAACATGGATCATATGGCCAAGATAGGCTCCATATACGCCCAACATGGTCCCGACATGATCCAAAAACGGCGTGTTCCTTTTGGGCCGGGTAAAAGCTAAAAAGGAACACGCCGTTCTTGGCTTAACATAAGCTCAACATGGCACGACTATGGCCCCAACATGGCGTCTAAAGCCTAACATGGACCAAAATAAGCCTAACATAGGTCCCACATAGGCCTAGCGCGGCTTAACATGACCGTGATCTAAACATGCAGACTCTAGATTTGGTTCTCGGCATCTGCTTCCATATCCATTGCTACGCCGCACGATGATAGCGTTCTGCAATTCGCAAAGGCATCTGCCACGGCCCACTTATTTTTCCACTATCCCTGGTGATCCCAGTTGTATCAACGTGCATCGTCAGAAACAGATGACGTGACGGTCCCAAAAGATATCGCATGTGACATTGACACCATTCCACAGCAGAGCTGCCAAAGGCCAAAAGGAAAGGTCCTGCTCTGCTACCGTTCTGTTAGATTGCAGTGTCTGCTTATCATTGCATCTGGAATCTTTTTCTTGGCAAAATATGACGTCTTTCAAGAATATGCGTTCTTCAAGGCCGGCTTTGATTCTGCTGCTTCTCCTTAGCATTACATCTGTCATGTTCGTTGTTGTCACCATATGCGGACGCCTTTATCCACTTGTCCATCTCAATCTCACATCTTGCTCTCTAGCTGCCATCCGCTTGTAGCCAAAGACAAATGACGTGACGGACGGTCAGCGAGGGCGCTCGAGAGAGAGAAACAAACAGACAGACCAGACCAGACCAGACCACATGCGGATCTAGCTGGCCAGTTGTTCCCGGGTGGTGGTTGCGTTTGTGCTGGAATGGGTGCGGGCCCTGGTTGTGCAGCGGGCGCCGGTCATGCCGAAGCTGTGTCGGAGTCTGTGGTGGAGTTGTCGGAGGACGTCGATGTGATGGATGTGTCTGGACTGGCGGATGCGCTTGCAGCATTGCTATGCTGTGCCTGTGGTCGTTGTGGTTCTGCGCCGGTGTGTGGTGCTTCGGCAGGTTGGCGCCAATGGTTGGCTAGAGAGGCTGCCGTGGCGGCAAGCCGTTCACCTAGGAAGGTTTGGAGAAAAGTTTCTTGAGCCGTTGCTGGGATGTATCCTGATGGTTGAAGACACAAGTCATATGCCCATGTGTAATGGATCAATGCTCCGGAGGGCAACGAGGAGCCTGCTCTTTCCAGGCGTGTGGTCAACTGTGCCTCTGCTGGCGGGAGGGGTGTGGCGGTTTGAGCTGCGATGTGTTGCAGAGTTGCCAGTGTGTGGTGGAGCTGCTGCCACGGGATCGGGGGAGCCTCCCGCAGTTGTTGCACAAGGTGTTGCCACTCTGTCGCGACAAAAGCGTGTGATGCCCATTGGTGTTCCGCATCCGGGTGGAGCCGCCAGGCACCCGCGTGGAGGAGGGGGACAAAGAACCAGCTGTTTGTTGGCCCTGGTGCTTGTTGGGCCGGTGGCAAGGATGTGAATTGCGGCTGGCCGTGTGCTGGGGGCTGTGCTCGTGTCGGTGTGGAGTGTGCTTCTGCTTCGCTGGTGTGTCCGTGGTGGTGGGAGCTGTTCTGCTGCGCAGTCGTGGAAGGAAACGGCCAGCCGTCCGTGTGTGCATAGCCACCCCCGCTCTGCACAGGGCAGGTCGACGACCAGTGTCCGTCGGCCATGGTGGGGGCACCTTGGATGCGGGGGGGCTTGCTGCAGGAGAGCGTGGTCTAGTTGAAGGTGCTGTAGTCTCGTGCGCCCGTGCTGGATCGGTCAACATGACCCGGTGGCAACAAAGCGGGAGGATGTCCTGCGGAGCTGCTGGTATGTGGTGTCCGGCCGATGCGGTTTGCCGAGCTGGTGGCGGGTCTGGGACGACGATGCCATGGTCGGAGCAAAGGCCTTGGAGGATTGTATCGATATGGGGTGGCCAAGGGTTTCGGCAAGATGGGCAGGCTGGCTGCGGCTGATGGGCGCGCAAGTTTGCTGTGCAACTCCAGTGGGTGATGTGCCTGCATGCTGGCCAATGAAATGGAGGGTCATCCGTGGAAAGGTGTTGGATGGGGCCCAAGCAAATTGTGCACGTTGTTGTTGCTGCGTCTGCTGCCGTTGTGCTCTGCTGGGTGCGCGGGCTCTGCGGTGTGCCAGGCTGGCTGGTCAAATCGATGGTGTCGCCGGGCAGTCGTTCCATGTAGGCACAGATGAGTGGAAGCCACAGATGGAGCAGACAATGGAACCGACTGGAATGGAAGTCGAAAGACGGGCGATGAAGTCCAATGCCCGGATGAGACAGGGAAAGTCCAAAGAAAATCCAATGATGGCCTGGTTTAGCCTGGCTGGCCCCCAGGAACTATTACGCGTTTTTAAGGTGTGTCGCCTCCACCGCCGCCCCAGCGGTTGCAGTTGTTAGCCATCTATCTATCTATCTATCTATCTATCCATCCATCTATCCATCCATCCATCTATCTATCTCTATCTCTCTCTATCTCTCTCTCTCTCTCTTTCATCTGTCTATCTGTCTAGCTGTCTACCTGTCTATCTGTCTATCTACCTATCTATCTGTCTATCTGTCTACCTGTCTATCTGTGGTGCAGTGTCATTCAGTGTAATGTAGCGTCCTGAAATGTAGTGTAGTGTAAAGGAGTGTAATGGAATGTAGTGTAATGTAGTGTAATGTAGTGTAATGTAGTTAATGTAGTGTAATGTAGTAGTGTAGTGTAATTTAGTGTAGTGGAGCGTAGTGGAGCGTAGTTGTAGCTGTAGTTGTGGTGTAGTGGAGTGTACTGTAGTGTAATGTAGTGAAGTGTAGTGGAAGGCCATGTAGTGTAGTGTAGTGTAGTGGAGTGGAGTGGAGTGTAGTGTAGTGTAGTGTAATGTAGTGTAGTGTAGCGTAGTGTAGCGGAGTGTAGTGTACTGTAGTGTAATGTAGTGTAATGTAGTGTAATGTAATTTAGTGTAGTGGAGTGTAGTGGAGTGTAGTGGAGTGTAGTTGTAGTTGTAGTGTTGTGGAGTGTAGTGTAGTGTAGTGTAATGTAGTGAAGTGTAGTGGAAGGTAGTGTCGCGTAGTGTAATGTAGTGTAGTGTAGTGGAGTGTAGTGTAGTGTAATGTAGTGTAGTGGAAGTAGTGTCGTGTAGTGTAATGTAGTGCAGTGGAGTGTGGTGTAGCGTAATGTAGTGTAGTGTAATTTAGTGTATTAGAATGTAGTGAAGGTGTAGTTGCAGTTGTAGTTGTATAGTGTAGTGAAATGTATTGGAGTGTAGTGTGGTGTAGTGGTGGTTGTAGTTGAAAATGCTACAAAACCCTCACGTTTTGCTCACTTTGACAAGGTGCACAATCCCTTGTGCCTGCCACGCGAAGCGACATCTGAACCTCCAAAAGTGGTCCGAACCCCTGGTGTTTTTAACATTTTGACTTCGAAATGTGTTTCGCGCCACAACGGCGTGCACTTTTTCGACATCTGAACATCTTCTCCTCTTGCCCTCTTGCCCTCTTGCGCTCTTGCCCTCTTGCCTCTTGCCCTCTCCTTCTTTTCTATTTCTCTTCTGAAGGCGGGGGCAAGGGCAGTGCCAACGAGACGGCACGAAACGCAACCCTTTCGCACGAAACGAGGTTTCGATCGCCAAAAACTGAGGTAAAATTGCGATTTCAACTTGTCCGGCACACCCTTTCGCACGAAATGAGGTTTGATCGCCAAAAACTGAGGTAAAATTGCGATTTGCAAGTCGTCCCGCGCACCCTCCGCACGAAATGAGGTTCGATCGCCAAAAACTGAGGTAAAATTGCGATTTGCAAGTCGTCCCGCGCAACCCCTTCGCACGAAACGAGGTTCGATCGCCAAAAACTGTGGTAAAATTGCGATTTCAACTTGTCCGACAGACCCTTTTCGCACGAAATGAGGTTCGATCGCCAAAAACTGAGGTAAAATTGCGATTTGCAAGTCGTCCCGCGCACCCTTCCGCACGAAATGAGGTTTGATCGCCAAAAACTTGGGTAAAATTGCGATTTGCAAGTCGTCCCGCGCACCCTTTCGCACGAAATGAGGTTCGATCGTCAAAAACTGATGTAAAATTGCGATTTCAACTTGTCCCGCCCTTTCGCACGAAATGAGGTTCGATCGCCAAAAACTGATGTAAAATTGCGATTTCAACTTGTCCCGCGCGACCCTTTCGCACGAAACGAGGTTCGATCGCCAAAAACTGCGGTAAAATTGCGATGTTCAATGATTTTCATGTTATCCGGCGAAGTATGGAGAAGCTGTATGTAAACGCGCCTGCGTTTAAATCAGCAGAACTAAGTCGTGGGTCGGCATGCAAGTGGTTTAGATTGGTAACGGTTTTTCAAGAGAGAAAAAAAACAGAACATGAAAAAAATGAAAAGAAATGAAAATAAATAAGAATACATGTAAATAAATTAAAATAAATGAACATAAATAATATAAATATAAATCAAAAATAAATGAAAATAAATAACATGAAAAGGATTGAAAAGGCACCAGGAAATGAAATAAACCATGGTTGTGTAGTGTGATGTAGTGTAGTGTAGCGGAGTGTAGTGTACTGTAGTGTAATGTAGTGTAGTGTAGTGTAATGTAATTTAGTGTAGTGGAGTGTAGTGGAGTGTAGTGGAGTGTAGTGGAGTGTAGTGGAGTGTAGTTGTAGTTGTAGTGTTGTGGAGTGTAGTGTAGTGTAATGTAGTGAAGTGTAGTGGAAGGTAGTGTCGCGTAGTGTAATGTAGTGTAGTGTAGTGGAGCGTAGCGTAATGTAGTGTAGTGGAAGGTAGTGTCGTGTGGTGTAATGTAGTGCAGTGGAGTGGAGTGTAGCGTAATGTAGTGTAGTGTAATTTAGTGTATTAGAATGTAGTGAAGGTATAGTTGTAGTTGTATGGAGTGTAGTGAAATGTATTGGAGTGTAGTGTGGTGTAGTGGTGGTTGTAGTTGAAAATGCTACAAAGCCCTCACGTTTTGCTCACTTTGACAAGGTGCACAATCCCTTGCGCCTGCCACGCGAAGCGACATCTGAACCTCCAAAAGTGGTCCGAACCCCTGGTGTTTTTAACATTTTGACTTCGAAATGTGTTTCGCGCCACAACGGCGTGCACTTTTTCGACATCTGAACATCTTCTCCTCTTGCCCTCTTGCCCTCTTGCGCTCTTGCCCTCTTGCCTTCTTGCCCTCTCCTTCTTTTCTATTTCTCTTCTGAAGGCGGGGGCGGGGGCAGTGCCAACGAGACGGCACGAAACGCAACCCTTTCGCACGAAACGAGGTTCGATCGCCAAAAACTGAGGTAAAATTGCGATTTCAACTTGTCCGGCGCACCCTTTCGCACGAAATGAGGTTCGATCGCCAAAAACTTGGGTAAAATTGCGATTTGCAAATCATCCGGCGCGCCCTTTCGCACGAAATGAGGTTCGATCGTCAAAAACTGATGTAAAATTGCGATTTCAACGTGTCCCGCGCAACCCTTTCGCACGAAATGAGGTTCGATCGCCAAAAACTGATGTAAAATTGCGATTTCAACTTGTCCCGCGCGATCCTTTCGCACGAAACGAGGTTCGATCGCCAAAAACTGCGGTAAAATTGCGATTTTCATGTTATCCGGCGAAGTATGGACAAGCTGTATGTAAACGCGTCTGTGTGTAAAAGCGTCTGCGTTTAAATCAGCAGAACTAAGTCGTGGGTCGGCATGCAAGTGGTTTAGATTGGTAACGGTTTTTCAAGAGAGAAAAAAACAGGACATGAAAAAAAATGAAAAAAATGCAAATAAATGAACATAAACGAAAATAAACCATGAATGAAAACAATAAAACACACAACGAATGATAAAGATATGTGAACATTGGAGGCCACCATATTCCAAACATGAATTTGGTAGCGGTGATTGGGCAGAAAACCCTACAAAAAAAAATGCAAAACCGTTCCAGACCGTTCAACATGAACCATAAACATGTGAAAACGACATGAACCATACCCTGAGTCTCCAAAAATAGTAAATGTACTAATTGTCAAAATTTACGTAAAAAGTCAAGATTAGTAAAAAAAATCAAGATTAGTAAATTGATTTAGGTATATACCTAAATCCATTTAGGTTTATACCTAAATCCATTTAGGTTCATAACTATTTTTCTTCAAGTTTTGATGCTATTGTTTTGTATGTTTTTTGTTGAAAATCATACAAAAATAGTTTTAAAAAAATTGGGAAAATATAGTTTTTGAGATGGAACCAATGCATTTATGTTTATGATTTGTTCTTCTTTGGTGCAAGTTTGACGTGTAAGTAAAATGCTCATGTAAGAAAGTAGCTCGCCATGCCCAAGTAACTTCTCTATTCATTGCAGATGTTCTTAAGAAAACAAACAGGCGCAGCCATGTCACCTTAGTCGCGGTAGAGAAGCACAGGATCAAATTTGAACCACAGCCTGATCCTTGCAAACACTTTTTCTCCCAGGTAGATTGTGATAGTCAAGTATAGACTTGGAAGGTACGGATTGCAATGATCGTAGTGGTTCTATACAAATGGCCTGCTGATTGCAAGGGCTGAATTTGGACATATTTGGACTAAGAATTTGAAGTGTTGATTTCTTTTTCTAGGGCACAAGCAAGCCACAAGAAGCACAAGTAAGCCTCATGAAAGCACACTACTAACCCACAAGTAACTCATAAGTGTGCCCCACGAAAGTTCCAAAAGAATCCCAATAAAGTCATAAGTGAGTCCGAAATAAGTCTCACGTGGGTCCCTATAGTAAGATACAACTCTTCCACAAGTAAGTTCCAAGGAAGTTCCAAGTGAGTCCCAAGTAAAACACTAGTACTTGACAAGTAAGACCCAAGTAAGCACCCAGCAACCCAAAAGTACGTCACAAGTAACCCATAAGTAAACCACAAGTAACCCACAAGTTAGTCATAGTTAGTCACAACTAACCCATGATTAAGTCACAAGTAACTCAGAAGCAAGTCAAAGTTAAAAATAGGAAGCATAGAACAGCCAAATAAATCAGAGGTGAGTTGATATGCACAGGTGGGGACATGAAATATTATCAACCTGATTATTGTGAACACTAATGCATACGAATGCTACATTTGCCCTTGGATATAGTTATGCATTATCTTTGAACAAATTTATTCTATAACATTGCAGGTTACTTGTGTTACTTGAGAACCTGGCAAGTTAGTTGTGTTGCTTGAGAACTTGGCAGGTTACTTGTGGGGCATGTCTTGGGACCGGTAGATCTTGCATTGTTTATTTTATTTTTTCCCTTCCCGCATGATGTCCATTTCCTGTGCCCGCCGACCCGTTTTAGGTAGCAGGGTGTTCGTCTCTAGGGCCCGCCAACCCGTTTCAGGCGGCGGGGGGGGGTCTGGACGGGCTAGCCGGGACGTCAAAGCGAGTCCCGGCCAGGAGGTCCGGCAGACTCGGGATGTCCCCGTCGATCGTGTCGCCGTGGGGCGGTAGTTCCAGGAGGGAGCTGGCGAGCGCTCTTTGCGTCGCCACCGCCACTATGCCTGTCCACCGGGCAATCCAACCGGCGCAGGCCGCAGCGCGCAGCCAGGAAGAAGCATCTTGACTTCTTTCTGTGGCAAGGTGGCGGACGAGGTTGCGGGTTTCAACCCCCCAGCGGCCTCCTACTTCAACGCCGAGAACCAGGAGGCGGCACCGGCTGCGTGCCGCCAGGAGTTCGGGGTATCTACGGCGTTTGCGGGCGACTGCGGTGGCTACAGCTCGCCCTGGTTCCGACGTGGTGCCTGGGTGCGGGAACCCGGCTCTGCTGATGGGGCTGACACACGTCGTGTCTATGGCCAGCTGTTGGCCGTGGTACGCCTGCAATCCATTAGCCACGATTTCAATTCGGCGTCCATCGGTGATGGGGCTGGCAATGTTCATGTTTGCCACGGCAACATTGCGAGCTACTCGGCCTCTCGCTTCTCGGCAGATCCTGGCCACGGCGGTTGCTACTCGGAGGAAATTGAAAGCCTCTGCAGGTTACATTTGGAGATGTCTCAAAATAGGAGGGCCAAAAACTAAATTTTAAATACAAAAAAACAAGGGTTTGCCCCCCCTATTTTGAGACATCCCTATTTTATTACTTGAGGATTTGCCAGATTAATTGTTTTATTTGTGTTACTTGCATTTTATGAAATATTTGGACGATACTTCCCAGACCTCCTGAACGGAAAGAATATAAACAGAACAGTAGGTTTTAGTTTTTTTTAGATAGATATATATATATACATACATATACATATACATATACATATACATATACATATACATATACATATACCTATACATATACAAATACATATACATATACATATACATATATATATATATATGTATATATTTTTATTTATTTATTATTCAACCTTAGGTCATTGAAAACCAACCGTGGTGATGCAATCCATATGCAATCCTTATGCACTTTTTATGCACTTCTCTTACACTTCTGATGCAATTCTTATGTATGTTACATACATTTTTTATTCATTTTTAATGCGCGGTGTATGCACTTTTTGCAATTTCTTTTGAAATCCTTATGCATGTTTTATGCATTTCTGATGCAATTCTTATGCATTTTTAATGCATTTTTCTGCATTTTTAATGCATGTTTTGGCACGGTTTATACATTTTTGATGCATTTCTTATGATTTTTTTTCACTTTATGAAAGTGCATAAAAAGTGCATAAGAAGTGCATAAAAAGAGCATAAGAAGAAAATAAACTTGCACAAAACGTGCATCATTATTTTTTTCAAAAAATATTTTTCGTGGCAAGCACATGGATCAAAGCCAACAAGACCCACTGTGTTCTTTCAAAACCTATCTGGATATCACCAAGGTTGATTTTCAATGAACTAAGGTTGAATAATAAATCTATTTATCTATATATGGGCACGGGTTTAAGTGGCATGGAGGGGGGCCAGAGCCAATTTCAATTATGGACGGGGGGGGTCCTTGATTTCATTTACAGTTTCACTGATAATCTTTGTGGACCATGGTCACACCGATGCTTTGTCAACTAACCAATAGTAGGGATATAACCAACCAGCAATAAGGATATGATAAACTTGAGAAACCAGCGCAGCGCGCTCAGATTCGATTTAGATTGGGAAGTTCAAACATCATAATTATACCATCAAGCAATCGTGAGATGATCCATGGTACAATCCAAAAGGTGATCCATCATATGATCCATCATCGTATAATCCTTCGTTAGTCTTCATTAAATATCAATCAATATATGTAAATAAATAAATATATATATATATACACATTTTCATGATGGTCATATCCAAGTATCCATTACGTGATTATACTTGATTGCCCTAGTTTTGTGTCCGTGCTGTCAGCCATTACACCAGGCACAGGCATATCCATACCATATTTGAAAAGCAGCCGTCAAAACATGTTGCTCCGTGGCTCCTGAGAATTTCAGGCGGACTGTGAAACCCGGAATCGTTGCATCTAATTCTGCAAGCTGATCTCAAGATATCTCAAGCAAACCCAATTGGGTCAAGGAGGATTCGAAGCCTCACCCTCTACAGCGAAGTATTCCAATGGCTGTCAATGGCTATTAACCTATCCAGCACATCAAGGCATGGACGGTTCGAATGCACTGACTATAAAACAAGAACAATACTCAAACATACTAAAATCACCTAAAAAAATCCTAAAACCCCCAAAAGTCTGAAGAAGTCTGAAGTGTAGGCCTTATGCAAGGCATTGCAGGCTGATACCCTGACCAGTTTCACAATCTTTCACATAGAGATGTGGGGTATATGTATGGGTAATAACATGATGCAACATGCACTCAAACCGACTTGACTTGACATTGAACCACAAGTCTTTCACAGCCCTCACTGGCGTGATAGCACTGAGGCTGGTCTAACACCTTGGCTGACGACAAGCCAAGAGCCCCTAGGGAACTGCAGATTTGGTAATTTCTAGTATCATCATGCTTTCATGTATGATAAACTTGAGAAACCAGCGCAGCGCGCTCAGATTCGATTTAGATTGGGAAGTTCAAACATCATAATTATACCATCAAGCAATCGTGAGATGATCCATGGTACAATCCAAAAGGTGATCCATCATATGATCCATCATCGTATAATCCTTCGTTAGTCTTCATTAAATATCAATCAATATATGTAAATAAATAAATAAATAAATATATATACATTTTCATGATGGTCATATCCAAGTATCCATTACGTGATTATACTTGATTGCCCTAGTTTTGTGTCCGTGCTGTCAGCCATTACACCAGGCACAGGCTCATTCTTCCAGAATCCACTTTAAATTTGAACCGCTGTACTCCAAGAGATGCCTAGCAACCCGCCTGTTGGAGGCGCTAATGCGGGCATATGCGGGCTATGAAGCACCTTGCACGAAGTCCAGGGATGATCAGAGGTTAGGTGTGGAAGGTTACGCCCTGGCAAAGGAGGTGATTTGAATGGTTGCGTCATCAAATTGTATCAACAGTCTATGATGCTTGTTGATGCTGTTTTGGTGATGATGGATGGTTGATTCTTGTTCATGGCTGTTGATCTTGATCAATGGTTCTTCGTAATGGATTACCCGTTGATGAACGTCAAAGTAAAGCCTCCTCACTGGAAACTTGCATGGACCTGAAAATGCATACCTCCAGCTGTGTTTCCTTTAGCTAGCCATTTTGGGATACATGTTAATTTTTCAGCGGCGCAGTCGTAAAAAAAAAAAACGACCATGGTGGGCCGTTGCAAACTGATTGATTTGGAAGCAGTGGTTCCTGACAGTTGACTCAACCCCATAAGATCTACTCGTGTTGGGTGACTTTTTCTCACCGCAATGTACCATTTATTGTTGGGAAAAAGTCGCCTTATGTCGCCTTAAAAAAGCTGGTATCATATTCATCGGATGCTCGGCATGGACCCATCATTCTATTATATTATATCCCTATTACTGGTTGTAGTAACCATTATTGTTGGTTATATCAACCACTATGGTTGCGGGTGCCCCTATTTATCATCCATGATACCCCTATTATTAGCGGTTATATCCCATTATTGTTGGTAATTCACTATCAGAAACCATTGGTTTGGGGGTGCCCCTATTTATCATCCATGATATCCCTATTATTAATGGTTATATCCCATTATTGTTGGTTATTAGGCGTTGCTGTCACTTTCGCACTCACACTCCACACTTCACACTTCACACTTCGCACTTCACAGTCCACACTTCACACTTCCACACTTCCCACTGCTTCCTTCACACTCCAAACCTCACACTTCACACTTCACACTGCGCGCTTCGCACTCCAAACTTAAACTTCACACTCCACACTTCTACTGCTTCCTTCACACTTCACACTGCACTCTTGACGCCCCACACTTCACACTGCTCTAAACCTAAGTGCAACAAAAAAAACACTAGTGCCAAAATGGAGAAAATCTGCTAACAAATCCATTTCGCAGCCTTCATGCAGCCACTCCAAGACGATTTACGAGATCCAGCTGCAAAAGACAATAGTATTACCAATGCAGCCACAGCACGAAGCAACCTTGACGCAGGCATTACAATGCGATCTGCAGAGACTGAGTTGCAAAACGCAATAGAACTACGCGCAACGGCGTCGGAAATTGTAGCTCCAAAACCGGATCTCGACGCCAGAGCGAAAAAAAGACGATTTTGAAGCACTTTTTAAAAGGATTTTTAGGAGGAAAATCGCTGGCGCCAAAATGGAGAAAATCTGCTGACAAATCACTGTGGCAGCCTTCATGCAGCCACTCCAATACGATTTACGAAGTCCAGCTGCAAAAGACACTAGTATTACGAATGCAGCCACAGCACGAAGCAACCTTGACGCAGCCATTTACTCTGCGGGAACGATCCTACAGCTGCAAAGCACAATGGAAAGGTACATAACGATCCTACGAAGCAACCTTGACGCTGCAAAGCACGGCAGATCTGAGCGCGCGCTAGGGTTTGCAAAGAAAACATGAGGCAGAGACAAGGTTGGACTGTTCCAATGATCCTTAGAAGTCAAGACTTGCTTTTGGGCTTGTTTGCTTTTCGTGAAACTCTAACGCGCGCTCGGCGCGCGCTCTGCGCGCGCTCGTGGCAGTTTGAGGTTTGTGGACGAGCGCGCCGAGCGCGCGTTGGAAATTGTGAAAAGCACAAGATCAACAGCAAGTCACATTCTAACCGTCCTTCAAAGGATCCCTGGAACATTTTCTGTATGCAAAAAATGTCAAAAGCAAGCTTAAGGGTTTTTTGGGTTTAGGGTTTGTGGTCGAGCGCGCCGAGCGCGCGTTGTTTGTTTTGGCCGAGCGCACTGCGCGCGTGCTAGGGTTTGTAGAAAAAGCATGAGGCAGAGACAAGTTTATGCAATGATCCTTAGAAGTGAAGACTTGCTTTTGGGCTTGTTTGCTTTTCGTGAAACTCTAACGCGCGCTCGGCGCGCGCTCGTGGCAGTTTGAGGTTTGTGGACGAGCGCGCCGAGCGCGCGTTGGAATTTGTGAAAAGCACAAGATCAACAGCAAGTCACATTCTAACCGTCCTTCAAAGGATCTCCGGAACATTCTCCGTATGCAAAAAATGTGCAGAAGCAAGCTTAAGGGTTTTTGGGGTTTAGGGTTTGTGGTCGAGCGCGCCGAGCGCGCGTTAGGGTTTGCAAAGAAAACATGAGGCAGAGACAAGTTTGGACTGTTCCAATGATCCTATAGAAGTCAAGACTTGCTTTTGGGCTTGTTTGCTTTTCGTGAAACTCTAACGCGCGCTCAGCGCGCGCTCGTGGCAGTTTGAGGTTTGTGGACGAGCGCGCCGAGCGCGCGTTGGAATTTGTGAAAAGCAAGATCAACAGCAAGTCACATTCTAACCTTCAATGGATCTCCGGAACATTCTCCATATGCAAAAAATGTGCAGAAGCAAGCTTAAGGGTTTTTGGTGTAGGGTTTGTGGTCGAGCGCGCCGAGCGCGCGTTAGGGTTTGTTTTGGCCGAGCGCGCTGAGCGCGTGCTAGGGTTTGCAAAGAAAACATGAGGCAGAGACAAGTTTGGACTGTTCCAATGATCCTTTGAAGTGAAGACTTGCTTTTGGGCTTGTTTGCTTTTCTGTGAAACTCTAACGCGCGCTCGGCGCGCGCTCGTGGCAGTTTGAGGTTTGTGGACGAGCGCGCCGAGCGCGCGTTGGAATTTGTGAAAAGCAAGATCAACAGCAAGTCACATTCTAACCTTCAAAGGATCTCCGGAACATTCTCCGTATGCAAAAAATGTGCAAAAGCAAGCTTAAGGGTTTTTGGTGTAGGGTTTGTGGTCCAGCGCCGAGCGCGCGTCAGGGTTTGTTTTGGCCGAGCGCGCTGAGTGCGTGCTAGATTTGTAAAAAAAGCATGAGGCAGAGACAAGTTTGGACTTTTGCAATGATCCTTAGAAGTGAAGACTTGCTTTTGGGCTTGTTTGCTTTTCGTGAAACCTCGTGGGAGTTTGAAGTTTGTGGACGAGCGCGCCGAGCGCGCGTTGGAATTTGTGAAAAGCACAAGATCAACAGCAAGCAAGTCACATTCTGACTTTCAAGGTATCTCCGGAACATTCTGCTTATGGAAAAAATGTGCAGAAGCAAGCTTAAGGGTTTTTGGGGTTTAGGGTTTGTGGTCGAGCGCGCCGAGCGCGCGTTAGGGTTTGTTTTGGCCGAGCGCGCTGAGCGCGTGCTAGGGTTTGCAAAGAAAACATGAGGCAGAGACAAGTTTGGACTGTTCCAATGATCCTTTGAAGTGAAAACTTGCTTTTGGGCTTGTTTGCTTTTCTGTGAAACTCCAACGCGCGCTCGGCGCGCGCTCGTGGCAGTTTGAAGTTTGTGGACGAGCGCGCCGAGCGCGCGTTGGAATTTGTGAAAAGCACAAGATCAACAGCAAGTCACATTTCTAACCTTCATAGGATCTCCGGAACATTCTGCGTATGCAACAAATTTTCAAAAGCAAGCTTAAGGGTTTTTGGGGTTTAGGGTTTGTGGTCGAGCGCGCCGAGCGCGCGGTAGGGTTTGTTTTGGCCGAGCGCGCTGAGCGCGTGCTACAGTTTGTAGAAAAAGCATGAGCGAGCGACAAGTTTGGATTGTTGCAATGATCCTTAGTGAAGACTTCCTTATAAGCTTGTTTGCTTTTCGGGGAACTCTAACGCGCGCTCGGCGCGCGCTCGGCGGCGCGCGCTCGGCGCGCGCTCGTGGCAGTTTGAGGTTTGTGGACGAGCGCGCCGAGCGCGCGTTGGAATTTGTGAAAAGCACAAGATCAACAGCAAGTCACATTCTAACCATCCTTCAAAGGATCCCTGGAACATTTTCTGTATGCGAAAAATGTGCAAAAGCAAGCTTAAGAGCTTAAGGCTTTTTTGGGTTTAGGGGTTGTGGTCGAGCGCGCCGAGCGCGCGTTAGGCTTTGTTTTGGCCGAGCGCACTGCGCGCGTGCTAGGGTTTGTAGAAAAAGTATGAGGCAGAGACAAGTTTAGACTGCTGCAATGATCCTTAGAAGTGAAGACTTGCTTTTGGGCTTGTTTGCTTTTCGTGAAACTCTAACGCGCGCTCGGCGCGCGCTCGTGGCAGTTTGAGGTTTGTGGACGAGCGCGCCGAGCGCGCGTTGGAATTTGTGAAAAGCAAGATCAACAGCAAGTCACATTCTAACCTTCAAAGGACCTCCGGAACATTCTCCGTATGCAAAAAATGTGCAAAAGCAAGCTTAAGGGTTTTTGGTGTAGGGTTTGTGGTCCAGCGCCGAGCGCGCGTCAGGGTTTGTTTTGGCCGAGCGCGCTGAGTGCGTGCTAGATTTGTAAAAAAGCATGAGGCAGAGACAAGTTTGGACTTTTGCAATGATCCTTAGAAGTGAAGACTTGCTTTTGGGCATGTTTAAAAACGATAGGGGACTCACAAAATAGCGATAACTTTTGCATGTATGCATAATGACGGATCCCATGTCTTATGTAGCATTTAGTCTCGTTTCCTGGTGTGCCTCGACAATGGAGTTCACAATATGAGACTTGTTTTGAGAGAATCTCCAGTCCTATCTTCGTTTTGTTGCACTGAATTTAGCGACAACCCTAGCGATAACCTAGCGATAACCAAATGTTTCAAAAATGTGCTCCGGAGACTCAGAGACCCATTCAGACATCGGAGCCTTGTGTGGCGGCAGCCACTTCAAGCAGCAGTAAATGGAAGAATGACAGCCATGACAAAAGAAGGGTGTAAGCAACAGATCACAAGAGGACCGGTAACCACGACAAGTCACAATGAGCAGCTGCAAACCCTGCCGACTCCGAAGAGAGCAGCAGCAGTTCCAGTAGCAGCAGCAGCAGCGGCGGCAGCAGCAGCAGCGCCAGCAAAGAGACTTGAAAAAGGCATCGCTGAGCCAAGAAAATAGTCCACATCAGTAATTGCATAAGCCTGATTATAATTGCATACAATAAGAACTTATGTTGGATGGCGCGGATGCCAAAACACTGTAAAACGACAGGGGACTCACTAAATGACCCGTGATACTTCGCCGAACACTAAATTTCGACCGCGCCTCATATGCAGACACACTGCAGGCGGATGCATAAACCCAAGCATACCCAAGCGTACTCCAGGAGAGAAGGCCCGAAAGTGCTTGAAAACATGTGTGGTGTTTTTTCATATGTGTCCAGCCAAAGATGCCAGCATGTGATGAAATCCGGAGATAGCCAGATTTGTGTTTTCCTGGCCTTGGTTGGTTTAGGAGATTTCAGCAGCGCTCCAGCTCAAGGCTTTCTGGTTGTGTGTTGCTTTGCATCCACCGTGTGAGTATAGGCCCGTCATGATTCATTTGGGCACTGGGGCGATGACCGATCAAGTTTTCGAACGCTGGCTCCAGAAACCTGGCGTGCCTTGGATGAGTTGCATATATTTTCAGTACATCTTCGTTGGCCTTTTCCATCTTTTTCTATATTCTCACTTTGCTTCGTCAATTTGCATCGCTCGGTTCTTTAGCCGCCATGTTGCTGTCCAAACGCAGGCTCATAGACTGGAATTTTGTATATTCTGTAGTTTGATATTGACTCCCTGTCAATGAGGATTCAACCTTGGTTCTGCAGCTCGAGCCCAACCCTTTGGGCGCAGTGTTGCACACACTTCGGACCCGGACCCGAGAGCTCAGAACTTCCCTGAGCTGTGTGGACCACGTCCTCCGCAGAAAAGCTTTGACAGAGACTAACAAATCCTGTATCTTTCACCGGGACTTTATATGCTTGGATTTCAGCATGAAGGATGGACCATTGAAGCAAGCCCTGAAGGACGGCACGGTGCAGTTCCATGAGCACCCGTACAAGCACTACACAGCTGCCGTGGATTTTGCCAAGCTGGAGCCATCCGAGCTGCAGCTGCACAGGATGCGCCTGTCAATGACTGAGTCGGGTGAAGCTGCAACCAAGGTCGGCTCCGTGGTGACTGAAGAGTCTGTGTGGTCATTCTATGTCCCCCTGCCTCACCAGTACCCTCCAGCAGAGGCAGATGCAGCGTCATGGGCGGATCCAGACTTTCACCAGACCTATTATCAAAAATTGTGGAACTTGACTACAAAGCAGGCAGCCATCCAGGCCGGGAAGCGATGGACAGGGCCATCTTTGGGCGTTCCAGCTTTTGAAGACCGCTTTGCAGCGGTGCTGATGGGTGCTTTGACATCTGAGGCTTCCAACTGCAAGATCGTCCATTTCAAGTTGCAAGCTAGCGATGCGTCCGCTGGGATGGCCCACATGGATGCTGTAGCAGAACTTTGGTGGCCCAAGGACGTGAAATCTTTGCTGCCCCGCATGGAGTGGTCCATCCAGAATTGCTCCCTCATTTTGATGCCCCTCCCAGGTTTGGTAAGTTTGTCTGACCACCAAGAGCTGAAGTCTGCAGCGTCTGCAAGCGACACTTCTGTCAAGAAGAGGCGCAGTGTTGTGCGGCACTTTCCGCATGGTTCTGTGATCGGTAGAACTTATTGTGAGCAGCGTCGCCAAAACTGAGTGAAAGCTTGATTGAAAATATGTTAGTTCATGTTAGTTCATGTTTGTTCTACATTTGAGATCAGCTGGCAACACATGCCGGCGTGCCACAGCCGTGCTGCAGGCTTGAGGATGAAATCACCAGAGCCAACAAGAAAGCCCGGAGATTGGAGGGTCTTCTGAATGACCTGACTTTTGGCATGATTACGCCTGATGAAGCAGACGCAACCTGTGCGGAAGTGCTGGGAGGCCTTGGAGACGTGTGAGCAGTGGACCTTCAAGGGATAGCCAAATTCAGGTCAGATTTTTAGATCGAATCTCGATCAATGTTTTTGAGACCTGGAGGTTAGTGCGCAAAGTATGAACGCAGTAAAAAAACGTTAAAAAAAACGCGTCTCTACGGGCGGCGTTAGCATAAAGGTTTAAGGGGTGAGGGTCCTTAAACTAGCAGCGCTTAGGGACACTGAAGCAGTCAGGATCCTGAAGCACGCAACGCTTAAGGGGTTAGGACAAACAAGCACGCAGCCCTTAAGGGGTGAGGGGCCTTAAGCACGCAGTGCTTAGGGACACTTGAGAACTCCATGCTTAAAGGGTCAGGATCCTTAAGCCCAAGGGGTCAGGATCCTTAAGCACGCAGCGCTCGAGGGGTCAGGATCCTTAAGCACGCAGCGCTTAAGGGGTCGGTATGCGATTAAGGGGTCAGTATCCTTAAGACGCCAGGCTTCGGGGTCAGGATCTTAAGCACGAGCGCGTAAGGGGTCAGGATCCTAAGACGCAGCGCTTTAAGGGGGTCAGGATCCTTAAGCACGCAGCGCTCGAGGGGTCAGGATCCTTAAGCACGCAGCGCTTAAGGGGTCGGTATCCTTAAGCACGCAGCGCTTAAGGGGTCGGTATCCTTAAGCACGCAGCGCTTAAGGGGTCGGTATCCTTAAGCACGCAGCGCTTAAGGGGTCGGTATCCTTAAGCACGCAGCGCTTAAGGGGTCGGTATCCTTAAGCACGCAGGCTAGGGGTCGAGTATTCCTTAAGCACCGGTGCTTAAGCTATTGGACCCCCGGGGGGAAGCAGCAGTTCGGAGCCACAAGGTTGGAGCGCACCGCTTCAAAAACATTGTGGCTCCTGACCGGTGCTTGACCACACCCGGGGGGTGGGTCAATAGATTAAGCACCGGGTTTGCTTAAGGATGACCGACCCTTAAGCGCTGGTTGTGATAAAGGATACGACCCCCTTAAGCGCTGCGTTGCTTAGGATAACGACCCCCTTAAGCGCTGCGTGCTTAAGGATCCTGACCCCTCGAGCGCTGCGTGCTTAAGGATACCGACCCCTTAAGCGCTGCGTGCTTAAGGATACCGACCCCTTAAGCGCTGCGTGCTTAAGGATACCGACCCCTTGAGCGCTGCGTGCTTAAGGATACCGACCCCTTAAGCGCTGCGTGCTTAAGGATCCTGACCCCTCGAGCGCTGCGTGCTTAAGGATACCGACCCCTTAAGCGCTGCGTGCTCCTAAGTATCCGGAGGGGTAAAAGGTCCTGAATTCTCAAGCGCTGCGCGTTTCAGGACTTACAATCTCAAAAAGTACGATAAATATATCATGATATATGTTTTGGGCTGCGTGCATCTGCCCTCCTACAGAACCGCAGGTTTGAAACGCTGAATGCTTAAGGAACAGGACGCCTGATTCCGCAGCCTGACTGTGCGACAAAAGATGCTGATTGCTTAGGCGATGAATGTTTACATATAATTAAGGATTCTTAAAACGCAGTAGATACATGTACATACAACATGAACAAACCATGCAAATGTAAATGAATATAAACGCATATAAACGCATATATGAATAGAGACGCGTCTACAAAAAATGCATATCGATCACAGACATGAAGCAGACTAGGCCGAAAGATTTGTGCATGTGTGTCCAGAAACACACAGAACCAGAACCGCCAGTCATGGAGGGGAAATCTCATGGCTTGCCAAAACTCCAAAAGGCACAGTTGAAGGCAAGAAGCTGAACACACGCGTGAATCTCCACAACCCGAAATTGAGGGAAAATGCTGGAGCCAAAAAAAAGTCTCGACTGAAAACAGCTTCGCTGTACGAACCAGTCTCCACACTGGTTTTGCAATTACGATGTCTTCTTTGGCACTGCGCAATACCATGCAATGTCTCTTTTCACGTTAAGATTTCCTGCCGTTTCCCATACCGTCTCGCAAAGGGGTATGCGTTCAAACTTGGGCGACTTTTCTCATGAGTTCCAGGAAGGGTATGAAGAACAAAAAGTCGCCTCGGAAGCCAAAGTATAGTGGCCTTCAACCTCCTTCGGAAGATCCACCTGGCCCGAAGCTCAAGTTGAAAAGGTGGTCAAACATGAAGACGCACAAACCAACTCTGCCAAGTGCCTCGGAGACAACATGGCAAAATGAAAGATTGAAAAGCAGCAGCAACAACATGATAATGTGACACCCTGTGTGGTGCCTCGCACAAAGTACACCTGTGTAACACTTTCAGGAATGGGCAAACATGTTGCCCAGAGATGCACAAGCCCACCTGGGAAGTGCGGCAAGTTGCTCTTAGCTTTCTTCAGGAAAACACACCTGGCCAAAACTTAAATTTGATGCGTCAATGAAAAGGCAAAGACGGTGTCCCCATATGCACATGCAGATGTGAAAACGAAGTGCAAAGATTGACTATATATGAATACGTTCGACTGCATCCGATGGTGAAAAGACCCTAGCCACTTTTATTTCATGACTTGCACTTGCGCCATATCAAAACAAACCAAAGAAGGCCAAGCGTGTCTAGCAGTGATGCGTTCAAACTTGGGCGACTTTTCTCATGAGTTCCAGGAAGGGTATGAAGAACAAAAAGTCGCCTCGGAAGCCAGAGTATGGTGGCCTTCAACCTCGTTCGGAAGACGCACCTGGCCCGAAGCTCAAGTTGAAAAGCTGGTCAAACATGAAGACGCACAAACCAACTCTGCCAAGTGCCTCGGAGACAACATGGCAAAATGAAAGATTGAAAAGCAGCAGCAACAACATGATAATGTGACACCCTGTGTGGTGCCTCGCACAAAGTACACCTGTGTAACACTTTCAGGAATGGGCAAACATGTTGCCCAGAGATGCACAAGCCCACCTGGGAAGTGCGGCAAGTTGCTCTTAGCTTTCTTCAGGAAAACACACCTGGCCAAAACTTAAATTTGATGCGTCAATGAAAAGGCAAAGACGGTGTCCCCATATGCACATGCAGATGTGAAAACGAAGTGCAAAGATTGACTATATATAAATACGTTCGACTGCATCCGATGGTGAAAAGACCCTAGCCACTTTTATTTCATGACTTGCACTTGCGCCATATCAAAACAAACCAAAGAAGGCCAAGCGTGTCTAGCAGTGATGCGTTCAAACTTGGGCGACTTTTCTCATGAGTTCCAGGAAGGGTATGAAGAACAAAAAGTCGCCTCGGAAGCCAGAGTATGGTGGCCTTCAACCTCGTTCGGAAGACGCACCTGGCCCGAAGCTCAAGTTGAAAAGCTGGTCAAACATGAAGACGCACAAACCAACTCTGCCAAGTGCCTCGGAGACAACATGGCAAAATGAAAGATTGAAAAGCAGCAGCAACAACATGATAATGTGACACCCTGTGTGGTGCCTCGCACAAAGTACACCTGTGTAACACTTTCAGGAATGGGCAAGCATGTTGCCCAGAGATGCACAAGCCCACCTGGGAAGTGCGGCAAGTTGCTCTTAGCTTTCTTCAGGAAAACACACCTGGCCAAAACTTAAATTTGATGCGTCAATGAAAAGGCAAAGACGGTGTCCCCATATGCACATGCAGATGTGAAAACGAAGTGCAAAGATTGACTATATATATGAATACGTTCGACTGCATCCGATGGTGAAAAGACCCTAGCCACTTTTATTTCATGACTTGCACTTGCGCCATATCAAAACAAACCAAAGAAGGCCAAGCGTGTCTAGCAGTGATGCGTTCAAACTTGGGCGACTTTTCTCATGAGTTCCAGGAAGGGTATGAAGAACAAAAAGTCGCCTCGGAAGCCAGAGTATGGTGGCCTTCAACCTCCTTCGGAAGATCCACCTGGCCCGAAGCTCAAGTTGAAAAGCTGGTCAAACATGAAGACGCACAAACCAACTCTGCCAAGTGCCTCGGAGACAACATGGCAAAATGAAAGATTGAAAAGCAGCAGCAACAACATGATAATGTGACACCCTGTGTGGTGCCTCGCACAAAGTACACCTGTGTAACACTTTCAGGAATGGGCAAGCATGTTGCCCAGAGATGCACAAGCCCACCTGGGAAGTGCGGCAAGTTGCTCTTAGCTTTCTTCAGGAAAACACACCTGGCCAAAACTTAAATTTGATGCGTCAATGAAAAGGCAAAGACGGTGTCCCCATATGCACATGCAGATGTGAAAACGAAGTGCAAAGATTGACTATATATGAATACGTTCGACTGCATCCGATGGTGAAAAGACCCTAGCCACTTTTATTTCATGACTTGCACTTGCGCCATATCAAAACAAACCAAAGAAGGCCAAGCGTGTCTAGCAGTGATGCGTTCAAACTTGGGCGACTTTTCTCATGAGTTCCAGGAAGGGTATGCAGAACAAAAAGTCGCCTGGGAAGCCAGAGTATGGTGGCCTTCAACCTCGTTCGGAAGACGCACCTGGCCCGAAGCTCAAGTTGAAAAGCTGGTCAAACATGAAGACGCACAAACCAACTCTGCCAAGTGCCTAGGAGACAACATGGCAAAATGAAAGATTGAAAAGCAGCAGCAACAACATGATAATGTGACACCCTGTGTGGTGCCTCGCACAAAGTACACCTGTGTAACACTTTCAGGAATGGGCAAGCATGTTGCCCAGAGATGCACAAGCCCACCTGGGAAGTGCGGCAAGTTGCTCTTAGCTTTCTTCAGGAAAACACACCTGGCCAAAACTTAAATTTGATGCATCAATGAAAAGGCAAAGACGGTGTCCCCATACGCACATGCAGATGTGAAAACGAAGTGCAAAGATTGACTATATATATGAATACGTTCGACTGCATCCGATGGTGAAAAGACCCTAGCCACTTTTATTTCATGACTTGCACTTGCGCCAAATCAAAACAAACCAAAGAAGGCCAAGCGTGTCTAGCAGTGATGCGTTCAAACTTGGGCGACTTTTCTCATGAGTTCCAGGAAGGGTATGAAGAACAAAAAGTCGCCTCGGAAGCCAGAGTATGGTGGCCTTCAACCTCGTTCGGAAGACGCACCTGGCCCGAAGCTCAAGTTGAAAAGCTGGTCAAACATGAAGACGCACAAACCAACTCTGCCAAGTGCCTCGGAGACAACATGGCAAAATGAAAGATTGAAAAGCAGCAGCAACAACATGATAATGTGACACCCTGTGTGGTGCCTCGCACAAAGTACACCTGTGTAAGACTTTCAGGAATGGGCAAGCATGTTGCCCAGAGATGCACAAGCCCACCTGGGAAGTGCGGCAAGTTGCTCTTAGCTTTCTTCAGGATAACACGCCTGGCAACAAGCTACGTTTGACGCATCAAACGAAAATGCAAAAACAGCAACCTCATGCACACACGCAGATATGAAAACGGAGTGAAGAGATTGACAACATGTGAATACGTATGAACACAACTGAATATAGATGAACGTATATGAACTCATTGAACTGCATCCGATGGTATAAACATGCGGAAACACTTGCAATTAAAAGCAAACAAAGACCCAACCACTTTTATTTCATGAATCGCACTTGCTGTGTGAGAACAAGCATGAACAAACCAAAGGTACATGTTTGATGCCGACCATTCCCATTCTGGGATGCTGTGTGTTTTCATACAACCCTCAAGAAGTTCCAGAACAAACAAAAAACAACATCTCAAATGTTCTGCAAAATTATCACATCAAAGCAGAAGCTGCGGGGATGTTTTCACCATGTTTTCACCATATTTTTGAAAACAAAAACATACATATACACAGAGAGCGTGTTTTTTGCATGGGTTTTGACCACATCAGACCACATCCTAAAAGTTTTCAAAGTCTTCCCCATTTAGAAGCCTTATAAGTCCCATTTCAAAGTCGTTTTGTATAAGTCATCCTGATAGTTTTAGCCCACGCCTAAACAACTGGCACCTACAAACACCGACGGCACCTCCTCCCATTTCGCTTGGCTCAGCCTCCGGGTCAGGGCGATCAAATCTGCTGGGGGGCCTAAGGAAGGCGAAGGAAGGCGAAGAGGTGGGATCAAAGGTGATCAAACTCCGATTTTTGGATGATTTATTTATTTGGTTCGTTATTAAAAAAAACTGATTGTAATATCTGAGTTAAGAAAAACTATGATGGATTTATTTACGGATTTGTTTGTTTTAAAAACTATGCTGAACTATGATGAACAAAAAAACACATGGATCGATTATACGTCATCAAGCTATGGATTCTTATATTGTTTGTTGATGGCTAGTGTTTTTTTTTGGGATGCGTATATAGAAGTTGTTAAATATTTAGGGATTTGGGAATCACAAGAACTGTGATTTGAACTCGGGGGCTGGAGAATAGGTTCTTATTTGCATTTGTTACCACTGAACACTCCAACAATGATGATTGTAGCTTTTAATTTGAGGGTTTGCAGTAACACTCATTGATGTATTAAATCCAAAAGTACGCCATTCCCAACTAGAAATGTATGGTGAATAACCGTCCCCGATATCCCGATGAAGCATTCATAGGGGGGAGAAGTTGGCTAAGCCTAGTGGTACACTGACCGATTTCCATGACTTGGTCATAATTTACCGATACACCATATGCTCCCACAGTATCCAATATTTACCTACATTTGGGTGATTTTATGTGATTTTGGTGCTGAATCTTGGCACATGTTCCCTACATGCAGTGTATGGGTAGAAAAGGTTGAAGTATCCAGTCTCCCTTGGTGACACTTCGTTTCTCCAGGCTTCGCCCTTGCTCCCAGTGCCCGTTCCAGGTTCCCTCGCATTGTCGACATTGCATGGCACATGGAGCCGAAGAGACGTACCATGGAACCACAGGGGAGGATGTTTCATCTGCTTATGAAGATCAAAAAACCTGCATTTTTGTTGATTGTTTGCCCCTGGAAAAAACCTATGAACTTTATGAACTCCCCTAATCATGAGAAATATCATACATTTATTGCCCAAGTTATACCAGTTATAAGTACTGAACTAACCCCATAGACATGGATATTTACGGGATGTATCATCCCATTGAAATAACCAGTTTTAATTATCACTGACAAATGGCCATTTTCTGTATATAACTGTGACATCTTGAAGTCACAGAAACAACGCCGATGATTTCTGAGGATCACATAGGATCAC
The DNA here is from genome assembly GCA_947184155.2 of Cladocopium goreaui. NCBI lineage: Eukaryota > Dinophyceae > Suessiales > Symbiodiniaceae > Cladocopium > Cladocopium goreaui. Next base: position 98,842 of record CAMXCT020002746.1, on the reverse strand, counting down.
TGGCAGATCACTGGCAGATCTGAGGAGTTGGCGTAGCCAAACCCAAGAACAAGCGATAGATCATGATAGATCATGATAGATCTATACCATAAATATCCAACAGTTTTTTTTCTGACATCAAGAAACACTTCGCAAAGGATTTGGTATCGGCTTGGCATCTAGCCCTGCCCTTCAGCAGATTTTCTACATTTTGGCACTAGTGTTTTTTGTTGCACGTAGGATTAGAGCAGTGGGAAGTGTGGGGCGTAAAGAGTGCACTGTGAAGTGTGAAGTGTGAAGGAAGCAGTGGGAAGTGAGAAGTGTGAAGTGTGGAGTGTGAAGTGTGAAGTGTGGAGTGTGAAGTTTGGAGTGCGAAGCGCGCAGTGTGAAGTGTGAAATGTGAGATTTGGAGTGTGAAGGAAGCAGTGGGAAGTGAGAAGTGTGAAGTGTGGACTGTGAAGTGTGAAGTGTGAAGTGTGGAGTGTGAAGTTTTAGTTTGGAGTGCGAAGAGCGCAGTGTGAAGTGTGAAGTGTGAGGTTTGGAGTGTGAAGGAAGCAGTGAGAAGTGTGGAGTGTGAAGTGTGAAGTGTGGAGTGCGAAGTTTCAGTTTGGAGTGCGAAGAGCGCAGTGTGAAGTGTGAAGTGTGAAGTGTGAGGTTTGGAGTGTGAAGGAAGCAGTGAGAAGTGAGAAGTGTGGACTGTGAAGTGTGAAGTGTGGAGTGCGAAGTTTCAGCTTGGAGTGCGAAGAGCGCAGTGTGAAGTGTGAAGTGTGAAGTGTGAAGTGTGAAGGAAGCAGTGGGAAGTGAGAAGTGTGAAGTGTGGAGTGTGAAGTGTGGAGTGTGAAGTTTAAGTTTGGAGTGCGAAGAGCGCAGTGTGAAGTGTGAAGTGTGAAGTGTGAGGTTTGGAGTGTGAAGGAAGCAGTGAGAAGTGTGGAGTGTGAAGTGTGAAGTGTGGAGTGTGAAGTTTGAAGTTTGGAGTGCGAAGAGTGCAGTGTGCAGTGTGAGGTGTGGAGTGTCGAGGGAAGGACACGGTCGGGACAGGTTGTCTTTGAACTATAGGTCATTTATGTTTGGGAAACTTCCGCCGCCGGCTTGCCCGGCTCTATGTTAATGATATACATATATGTAGCCATAAAATATATATATATATATATATCCAAGATTGGGAGATACAACGGGGAAAGGACTCAACAGATTGGGTGGGAAGATCATTGGGACCTTACCATTTGCATCGCCAGTCTCTCTGAGAGTCCCACGTTCCATAAAGGGATGCATGGAGGTTCATCGCTATGGTCGCTGGGTCCGACTGCTGAAGAGTTGGATAGAGGTGCTATTAATTTTTTCCAGGGTGCAGAGTGAGACCACAAATGCGCGGATAATTTTGCTACAAGGAAATCATATGTCATGATTATGCATGATTTCTGAGGTGTCATGCAAACAAACGCCATAAGAGAAGTTCAATATTCCCAAACATCGCATAATGTGACAAACCCAAGGCCATAAACTGCATCCCCAAAATCACCATAAATCATCATAAATGGCTTCTATAAACCAGCCCGCACGGTAGGGGCATTAGGTTTACCTTGGTTTACCTCACAAGAAACCACTTAAGAAACATCAAGAATCTGCCGATCGAATTTCCAAGCAACCAGAGACGGTCATTTTCTTGGGGCTTGACATTGTGCATCTAGGTCTGAAATAGGAACATTTGATTGCATTGGTTTAAAACTTGGTTTACCCTCTGGTGAACATACAAAAAGCTGTTGAAAATGACCATTGAAATATGGATTTTCCATGATTTTCCCATTAAAAAATGGTGGATCTTTCCATTGCTATCTGGCTGTTCACCAGAGGGTAAACATGTTAAAACAACATATTCCCTACTGAGGCTGCCAGAACTTGGGGGTTCGATACCATTCTCAGACCCATGTGTTGTCAAGATATTTCCAGCAACCTTCAGCAGGAAACCCTCTGGTCGAACAGAGCTATGACCCGTTTGTAGCTGGAAAAAACCGATGATTCTAATCGCAATGGTCCAAACTGTTATGGTGATTACATTTGCCATCTATATACCTCCTTTTTTCTGTGGTACTGTAATTTGACATGATTTCTCGATAGCTAACTGGCCAGCTTCACCAGCAAGATCTATCAATGACTTGTCAATCACCATCAATGATCATATGCTAGATGGGAGATGGTAAATCCTCATTGTTTCTGGTTGGTGGTTGACATACCCCTCTGAAAAATATGAGTCAGTTGGGATGATTCTTCCCAATGTATAGAAAAAAAATGTTCGAAAGCACAAACCAGGTTTGCTTGTTAAGTTCATTTCTTTGCAGTGTTGTTTCCTTTCCTTTCTTTCTTCCCTTCTTTTTGGGCCCTGACCTTGCCTGGAACCTGGTGTTAAAACTGCAGCGGATAGCACCGCCGGATGGGTAACCCTTGAAAAAAAAGATTTTCCAAAAAATGAACCCCACCGGCGTTTTCTTTTACTAAGTGGGTAGGTAGGACATGTGTAGATGTGATACGTGTGGATGTGAAGTGTGTAGGTGTAAGATGTGTGTGTCACATGTCTAGACATTATGTAGATAGATGAGCCATTCTGAAAGCCTTCAGTCACTCCCTATGTCGTATCATTTTGGGTATGCCAAAGCTTATGCCATGCTTACGCGCGTAGAGTTTTTCCTTACGCGAAACAAATTGAGGAAGCCCTTACGCGAAGTTCTTACGCGGCCTTACGCAAGTGAGGGTTTTGCTTACGCCAAACAGGTTATCACAAGGCCCTTGCTGAAAATGTAAAGGGATGTTTTTAGAGCAGCTCAGATGTGAATTGTGAGATTTGTAGGTCTGTGTATATGTGTATATATATATACTATGATGCCCCGTGCGCAGTTTTTGTTACATGTACAGCTGTGAGATATGTTCAGATGCAAACACCTGTAAACACCTGCTTTTAAAGAACCATAACCATCAACATCAATTGGGCAGTGTTTAACATCCTCAGCCCTCTATACTGGGTACTTAGTACTGTAGGATTTCCCTAGATTATGATCATCTCTGGATAGGTAGGTATACGGTAGGTATGAAAATGTTTGCTATGTATAATGGGTGCTACTAATTTGCAAAATGGTGATGAAATAACGTCTAAAAAAATACTTATGTTTATTAGCATGACGATGATAACTTCCCAGAAATGTCGGGTGATTAACGAAAACTTGCACATACGGGGCACAATTTCTGTGAAAAGTGTCGCAACTTACTTATGATCACAACTTACTTATGATCACAAACGTAGAATTTCTCTTACTTGAAAAGTGTCACATAAGTTGCGGCAAGAAAAATGAAATCCAAAATTGAAATTTCAGACGGGTCGTCCCCCCATTGATTTCATTTTTAAACCCGTACCCATTTCCTTACCCTTCGTCGTGGCCACCTCACCTTTTCCAGCCTCCTCACCTTCCAACTTATCTTCATCAACCTCTATGTCTTCCACCTTGTCTTCCTCTTCACCTTCCTCCTTCCCTTCTTCGTCACATTCCAAGTCTTCTTTCTCTCTCTCTTCCCTGGCTGCTGCCAACTCCATCTCTTCCCTGGCTGCTGCCAACTCCATCTCTTCCCTGGCTGCTGCCAACTCCATCTCCTCCCTGGCTGCTGCCAACTCCATCTCCTCCCTGGCTGCTGCCAACTCCATCTCTGCTTTCTCTACACGCCAGTAGGAGTCATACTCTTCGTACTCCACCTTGAGGGTTGTAGCTTGGTCTGGGTTCTTGTTTGGGTCCTCTCTGTCCGAATCGACCACTGGGTCACCCTCCTCTCTCTCTTCATCTCCTTCCTCTTCCGACCCTTCACCTGGAATTCCCAACTCTTGGGGGTCAACCTGGCTTTCGACTTGGTCTTCCTCTGCATCCTGGTCTTCGTCATCATCTGAGTTCATTTCAAGTTCGGTTGGGGAGATCTGGTCATCGACTTCTCGTTGTATCTCGCTCTTGGGCCCTCAAAAAATGGAATCAGAGGGCCCGATGTGAACCCCCAAACACATATTGCATGCAATGCGTATATATACATGTTTATCGAACCGAACCTACACCACGCACGCATGCATGTGTTTTAGATAATATCCTGCAGATATAATGTACAATCACCTGATACATCAGCGCACTACCGGTACCGATTGTTTCACTGTATCATCTTGACAACCATTGCAATGTCTCGGCGAAAATCTAGAAAAAACGATGTGTTGTGTGTGGCCCCCGATCGAAAGGGGAAAAAGGTGATTGTGTCGTAAGGATGCTGAGCATTTGTCACGATCCCCATTGCCTACTTCCAATCTTATATGGTTCCATGTCCCGGGTTTCCCTGGCCTCTGGCACATGCACTGGGGCCTCTTGAAGCAATCTTCCTTCCTTTGCCTGTGAGAAGATTCGCCTCCTGTGGCAGGTGGGCGGTGTCAAACAGGTATGAAGGGTTGAGCAAATTGGATGTTGTAGTTGTTTGACATGTTTCTACAGTGTTTGTTTGACCATGTTTTTCCTGATATCTTTTGTGCTGCAGTTGTTTAAGATGAGATGAATTCAATTAATCCACTCCAATTTATTTCGTGTGGTTCATGATATTTCAATAAGACCCCACGACCCACTACATTGAGTCCATGTCTAGCCCAGTGGTTATATGACCGAAATCATGGCGCCTTCAACTTGGTTCGAATCACATCCTTGATCTCTTGCATCTTTGGCCTTCCACTCCTTCCATGAAGGGTTCACATCATCATCATGATCAGATATCATTGTCAGTAGGATATGTCACTTTGGACTTCGATATCTCCTGTATCAAATCAGGATTTTTCATGTAACCATATATAATATATTGATTGATTGGACAAGAATGTACTTATTGAATCGATCTTTAGAATTAATATACGTCGCTCGACAGTAAAAAAAACAGTGATTTGTAAATTAATATATAAATAATAAACGACTGTATTTTAGACTAACCTTAAGTTAGATTGCATACCCATAATAGTAGACAGTACGTGCCGGAAAAATCAAAAATGCCAGATCACCATTTGACTCCTTGCTTTGGGATTTCGCTGAAATCGGTCCAAGCAGTAAGAAAAGAAACCTCGTTGGATCTCTGCCTCTGCTTCTCCCCACGCCTTGGCAGCGTATGGAAGGGATGAACTTGTAGTTCATAGTGATAGATTCCTCCCCCCCAAAAAAATTACACGGCAACGCCATGACCTGAGTTTAGGACTTGATGGAGGCATGTGGTTCGAAGGTGTGGGTTTAAACCCAGCTGATGACTGGCCCAAGCCAAGCATTCCTCGAACAATAGTGGGTAATCGTGAAACTCTCAATCATTGAATGTCAATACACTCATGCTGCGACTCATGCTCATGAGCTCATATAAGGCAAATAAAATATCTGCTCAAATGGAATATAAATTTTCACATATCAAGGGCCGATCTCTCCACAATCCAGTCCTGCATCTCAGCTTGATTGGGCACTTTATCAGCGAAGGAAGCGAAAAAATTCAGCAGGTAGTCTGCGTTCTCAGGGTATTCTACCTACGTCAGGATGCATGCATGATAAAACATGATACCGATATACGATATCTCAACATGATATTTCGATATATTTCGAAACTCAATAAAGGCATCATCATCGACGATTCATAAAACCAACCCATCTAGTATGAGAATCGAAAACCGTGGCCTCATTCTCTTTGATGGACCCTTCATCCAAACGCGTGAGGAAAGTGAATCGTGGCACCTGGGTCGAAGTGAGAGCTACCAGCAGCTAGTCAACTAATTGTTCATTACAAAATTATAGGGCAACAAACTCACAACAGTAATAACATCATCAGGAGCTGATACTGACTACAGTATAAATAAGTGACATTCGTATAGATCGAAGTGAGTTGAGGATAAGACCGTGGAACTCTTGGCCCCAGTGAGACCGGCTCGTTTCCTTAAGAGCTTCCGCCTCTTGTTCGCCCAATCGTCATCATCGCAAAACTCTCTAAGGAAGTCCTACATCGCGGACTGGATCTACCCATCCCATCGTATCGGATCTACATTTTTTTGTTTTATGTTTCGTACCAATAAAAGTTGCAAAGCCAGAATTTACCAGATAAGACCTTTCAGACCTATGGATCGATATCAATCAATGGGCTATAATCCAAAAGCACCGTAACCAGATAATATAATCCTACACGAGATGATGCACACAAAAATGAAACCCAAACGAAATCAAAAGTTCCAGATAGCAAAAAAAAAGAAAAGTCCTTCAGCAGAGCAATCTGATCACTAGACGTCCGGGTAGGAACATGGGCCAAATGGGACACCGACATGACGCGTCGCACCCTGTCCCCCCCGACGCGGAGCACAGCTGTGCTAAATTATCCAAAATGATCAAAACAAAGGTGCAGCGATACGGGCTAGGTATGATCGATGCAGTCGAACAATGGTTCATGTCAAAAATCGTGACAATATATGAATTCATGAATCCAAAAAAACATTTCCCAAAAACCTAAATCTTGAAATTATAATGGTATAGTACGTGATAATGATATGATGTTCACCCCTGTACCCACCTCAAATGCCAGGCAGGGGGTGGGGTCGCACCTTCATCTTCCAATCGCGCTTCAAAGTCTTCTAAAGAACCTGGGTCAGTCTTGTCTTGGTCAGAGAATTATTCTATGTGTGGCCATATATGTCGGGGATCTTGTTGGTCTAAACCTGAGTCTGCAGCATTGGCCATCCCAATCGGTAGACATGAATTAAAAACCAAAAATTAAAAAAATACCAAACTTTATAACAACGATCAAACCCAATAAAATAAGAACCCAGATTTTCACATAGAATTTAGCGCCTTGCCCCAGCAACCCTAAAAGGTCTCAGTGGCTGACGCCGTCTCAGCCCTTTCTTCATAGACCTCGACCTGATGAAACCCCAGGGCCAATGATCTTATTAATTAAGATACAATGGGGATGGGAGATCAAATCATTCAAAACTTGTCAAAAAACGTGTCTTGACATTTTGTACGTCCAAAAAATCTAATGTCAAAAAAAATGAGTCCCTGGCTTTCTGCCAGGACGTAAAGCGACCGCCATGAGCAGCAGCACAAGGTAGCATAACTTCATCAAAATTTAAACTACATGTACCATGAATCCATGATCATTGTCATCCATCCCCTGCACCCATCACATCTGGTTTAATCCTTTGATATCATTTCACATAATTTCTATAGTCTACTTCATTTACATCATATATTATAACATATCATTCTAAATCCACATACATCCACCCTAAACTGGGAAAGATGTTGCCTTTGAGCCGGGTCTACACCTGAGGCAACGGAGCAACCCAGGATGGCATGGGAGTTAATCTAGAAAACAGTGGTTCATATCTAGGAAACAGTGGTTCTATGTAGAAAACCGAAGGTTAATCTAAAATACAGTCGTTTACAAACCACTGTTTTTTATACTGTCGAGCGACGTGTAGGGTATATGTACCTTATCAACCCCTATGAAAACCCCTATTCATATCTATTGTTGCCATGGATTAAACATGTTATGATACATGTTGCTAGTACATTTAACCACACAAAATACATATATAGTTGGGCAGTATCTTCATGTTTCACATCCCAAGAATTCCCTCAGTATCAGTAGCATTCACTGCCTCCTTGAATTGTTCCAGCCAAGTACGACGACCTGAATGCAACGCATGCTTCATTGGGGAAACCCAGGGAAAACCCAGGGCATTCTTCTTTAAAAAAAAAGTGGATTCCTGTAAAGTTTCCCTTCCAAACCAATAGAAAAACCAATGACTGTTGGATACTGTTGGTCTATTTTACCCTTGGTTGGTTCTTGACTGGCCTTTTGGGAGCCAATTCAAAGCATTTCATGAATGAGTTGTAGTACCCCCAAACAATTTGAAAAGTAAATTCGCACCAAAGTAGCGCTGAACTATTCGATGTTTTTTGTGGATACTGTAGTATCTATAGTTGAGCAGTTGCCAAGCCATTTGAGTCATGTGAGTATGGAAGTCATTTGTGTTGACGATTCCATGCCAGGTTGAATCCCCGACACGACTAAATTCAACTTTCATCGGTTCAAGGACATTCAAAGACTCAAAGACATTCAATAGATTTCAATAGTCTTTGAATGTCATGTTTGAACATGTTCTGGTAATTAAATGAGCGATTGTGAAAACCCTAGGTTCACGGAAAGGACATCCACAAATTTGGGAAGGTCCCATCGCTTACCACACGTTTGTACAATAATGATATATGGTAAACTTGGGGGGTATCGCTTGCAGGAAACTGCTGCATTTATATATACGTGTATATATATATATATGTGATGAACTATGAATAATATGTCTAATATGTGATATTTGGGTATCGCTAATGTGGATATTAGAGAAATATGATGACATAACCTTGAAAAGGGGTATCGCTAATTTGGGAAGGTCCCATCGCTTACCTCGTGTTTTTAACAATTTCCATCAATTTCCATAAAACAATGTCCGTCGAATACATATTTAGTATTGCCGGGGTTTTTACGGTTGCTCAAATAACAATTCATAGATAAATAGCCATAAATTCAATAAAGAGTCTTTGGTTGTTTTCTCAATAGATGACTACGAATTGTCGCTGAAAATTCCCAGTTGCTTGATGGCCGCCCCGCCTGCGCACATCGACACCAGCTCCTCCGGTTGCTTCGCCTCAATCAACGCCTCAAAACCATGGGTTTTAGGCCCGTGGAAGGTCGTCCAGTGGCCTTCCACCCAAAAAAACCATAGGTGAAACAAGGTGAAACATGGTGAAGCATGCCCATATGCTCCATGTATGGAATAACTATGTAAATGGTTTTCATGCTTGCACTATCAAAAACACTTTAGTCTTGCAACCTCTGCAGAAACCCAGAACCATCCCCAGTGTCGACCCAAGGTTGGTGGATTTGGGGATGAAGTCTTCATCCAGTTTGGTGGATTTGATATATGATATGTATCTTTCTACCAAGCCTTGCTTGTGTCGTGGGGCAAGACTTACCGCTAGCCTGGAATTAAATTTGGTTGAAATTTGGTTGAACACATCTGAACAACATTGGGTTGGTTTATATAAGGCAACATCTACAGAATCTACAGGAAACCATGGTTTTTACCATTAAATTGAGAACAACATCTGAAGAACGCCTAGAATCTATGGATACTCACTGCATCATCATATTCTCCTGATAATCACCATTAAGCCACTGAAGACTCGAACGAGAACCATGGAAAAACCACCGTCGAGGGCTCCTCTATGCAATGAGGCTCAATCATTTCATGAAGATAGAAATGGATTTGGGGGGTTCTTAAAATAGGGGTACCCGCAAATCATCCATTTTAATAGGGTTTTCCATTATAGTCCATCCATTTTAAACCCCATTTTATGGAAACCCCAGTTGTCTCAAAGTGCCAAAATTCCATGGTTTAATCACAATGTTTGTAATTGTTTGGCGTGTTTCCCCATCTTGTTTGGCTATCCAATGGATCATGTCAGGGGCATGCGTTGTTTTTTTGTACAAGGTGAGGGCCCCCAGTTGTAGGTTGATGTATTAACCCACCATATAGCCATTTCATCACCATAAATCCCAAGCCACTTAGAATACAACCTGGGGTACCACCTCAAGTGTTTCCCACCAAAACAATTCCACAACAAAACGCCATGGATATCTTGTCATAAATCATTAAAAAAAACAATCCCACCATAAGATCTCTCTCTCTCTCTCTCTCCATCACCTTCAGACCAAGTCTGCCTCATCCCATAAATAATCACCATGTATTTTTTTTGCGGTTCCCAATGGTTCCCACCATTCAGTGAGAAGCGCCTTGCTGGTCACCGCTAGCGCTTGCTCTTCATTCACCAGCCGTCGCCTCTCCACGCAGCGATGGAGAAAGGTCACTTGTCGCGCTGCAAGTGCCTGCCATGGATCCTTGGAAGATGAAAGATCCACGGCCCAAACATCGGGACTTTAAATATGTTAAACGGAATTAATATGGTTTTATAGTGATACAACATGATTTACCATTTACTTTAGTAGGATTTAATTATATACTTGTGAATTGTTATGCGTTTTTTTCCGATGATTTAATATTGAGAGGAATGAATCAAGATTTCATTGCTATTTGTGGAATCAAGTATTGCGATTCTTGATGCGATTTGACCAAAAAGATGGTACAATGTTCCGCTACACCACCCGCAGAAACAAAACATCACAGGGAACATAGACTAAGAGATACTGAGAGCACCGTATTTTGTAATCAAGATAAGGGCGGATTTCCTGCAATGTGTTCTGTAATCTAATTCCGTGCCAAAACCCAAGAATGGGTCACAAGTTCGACCCAACTATGTAGATCGTTTCTATGACTTACGCATACTTATGCGGCAATAGGTTTACATCACCACTTCTTGGCGGCTGAAAATCGGTGATGGGTGTAGGAAAAGCCAAGTGAGTAGTGGATAGCCATTGTTGGGCCCCTATTGAAGCCTTGACATTGTGATTCTGATTGGGCACGAATGCCAATACCCATGACATCTGGCTGATATGGTCTACTTGGCCCATCTTGGACCCCGTCTAGTGCATCAATGCGGTGAAGCCAATGATAAACCATCCCATACATGGGTGGGAGACACTTCCAAACTTGGAAGTTTGTCACCATCATTCGGGGCAAGAAGATGCCTTTGACTATCATGTGCTTGGGAAACTCAGTTTTTTCAGCTCCATAATTAGCTGCCCTTGTCATTAGTGAATATGGATACAAGCAGGAGGCTCCAATTCACAGCTCCCGAGAAAATCACCGCCGGAGGATCTAAGTTGGCACTTTTTGCAAGGGCATTCGACAATTCCGGCGCCACCTGTGCCGGACAGGTGAGTCTACAAGGGGGGTCCCATTTCGATGGGCCAAATGGATGACATGACATGCCAGAATAGGATGTTAATGATGTTTATATAATTTTATATATACATCGTTCTGCTGGGATATTCTCCCATCGCCACTATTGGACACCCCACAAGATGTGAATCACTAAACCATGGCTTTTTGAAGTGCGTTTAGTTTTTTTTTATATTGGGAGGAGATGGTATTTTTGTTCGATGAACATATTGGGCGGTCGATTTCAGTCGTTGCAGCTCCGCCACACGAAAATCCAGAAGCCGATGCCAAAAATCTGTGAAGCCACCTGAGCCCCCATGACTCTCAAACGGGTCAACTGTGCAGAAGAAATTCATCAAAAACCAAAACAACAAACACATAATACCTCTACTATTGTTATATAGTGCTATATATTATGTACATGTATGTTTGTGTATGTGTGAAATAACTTGGTATTCAACATTAAGTCAAGACATCATAACAGCACGCACCCAAGATATTGCATGGATCACAGCAATTGCCCTTCCAGTTCTGGCAACATCAACAATGTATAACATTGTCGGTTCTCAGCTGAACATGTTTGATTGCAACAAGGGCAGACTGAATGGCCGTCACAAAGATCTGAGCTAAGTCGACACAGGATCCACAGTCAACCCCATCTGGAATCAACCATTTGGGGGCCTTTGTACATTATCCAAAACAGGGGTATACCCAGGAATCATATCTCCCAAAAGAATCAATATATATATATATATATACTATATAAAGGCCACCCTCTAAACCCTGGTGTGGTATATTGGATCTATTCATTGTCACTTTCTGAAGGCCTAATCAGAAATCCGAGCGGCCGATTTCATTTCTCATGGGCAGAGGCTCCCCATCACTGCGCCCCGTGCGCCAGAGGTGTAGGGTCTTGCTGGGATGTGTGCACAATAAGAAACGATTTTCCTGGGACCAGGGACGATGAAACTTCACAGGTCCCTGCCTCAATATTGGGCAGTGACAATGACAGCCCATAGATTTTTTTTATGATTACCTCAATGACTATCCCAAAAAAAGAACACAAAGGCTTGTTTTGTGGGTGGGCAAGATAAATAGGGTCATTTTATGTACTCTGTGCCAAATTCTTGGGATCTATTGATACCACTCTGAGATGGACATTTTGGCCGATGGATCCCTCCAGTCCCTGCTGTCCTTGGGAAATGGAAGCTCCAAGATGTTCTCCTGTGCGAAGGCAAGTTACCAACTGTCCACTGCCATGGTTATACCCTCTTCCAAAGCACCTTCAGCGGAAATCACAACTGGGTTCCAGCATGTCATCTGGCAAGAACACCAAGAATTATGAAGTGCAAGTTCACATTTTGAACCAAGAGGTTGTGGCAAACCATGGTGGGCCTCCCTGCGGTGTAAAAATGCTACCTTGGCCAACTAAGAAACTGTTTGAGTCGAGATTATTGCTGGCCCAATATGACTTTTGGTGGCAAACCTCTGGCTCAACAGGACCAAACAGCCCACAATGTCACCTTGGGAACTCCCAGAAATTCCATGATCTCGCGCTGCAGCGGAATGTGGGTCAGAAGCTTCCTGGGAGGACAATAGGCAGCACTCCCGTCTCCCTAAGATCCACGAGTAAATCTACATTCCACCAGGCTTACAGGGATGATATAATTCATTATATGTATATGCATATATATCTATAAATGTATAAGTTATAATGTATATACATATATGTAACATATACTTCAATTATATGTATATATATACACGTATAATATAATTATATATCATAATATATATATAATTATACATATTTATAATCTCTCTCTCTCTCTCTCCATCGCCATCCCGAAGGTTTTTGCTAAGGCTGAGGGCGAGCTGTTGGCCCAAACAAAGGAGCCACAGCTAAGGACTGTGATGTACAAACACGCTATGAAGACAGATAACAATGACATAATTATAAGGGTCCAGAAGGAAGGGATTCAAAGTTCACTGGGGGCAGGGCTCTTGCAAACTCATGGCTATAGAGTAGATCTATTTTCAGCTGGGCAATGGATTCGCCCAAACCGCAGCTGAAACTTAACCCATTCAAACTATCCAACCAAGCTTACTCAGAATTGAGCCTCCGATCCACAGACATTCAACACCTTCATTTGACTATCAATCCTCGGCCTTCACTGAATACTAGAAAGGGAACCTCCAAGGGACATCCAAGGTGCATGTCATGCTCCATGCCTTTTTGCGGTGGTGCCCCCGAGTTGTCAGTTGGGGGATCTCATTGTGATCTCATTAACCTACCTCAAAAGCAGCTTAGCTAAATATGGGAAACCACCTTATGAATAGCAAATTTCACCCCATTTATTTGCGGTCCAGTGATGTCAAAGGTGCGCTGTGCCCTTCTTCAGCTTCTTGACCACAGTCCAGGCGGGAGGTAGGAAATCCATCAGCATGTGTTGATATTCCATCCTGAAACGAAACGTTTCGAAACGCTGACCGCCGGCTCTTGAAACGACAGAAAGCAACGGGCATTTGATCATAAGCTACATCATTGCCTATGGTCATGCAATGATACATCAATATACGTCAGTGTCACTTGCGGCTATGCAAGGGTGCATATAGTTTCATTTTTGGGTATGTTCCAGTCACAAGCCACTCACATCAACTCCACCAGAAAATCATCCTGGTAGTACTAAGATGAAAGTGACCGCTACTGAATAGTACTAACAATTTTTTGGATTGACAATTATGATCATAAGACGTCACTAAGAAATTGCGTGAACTACCCTCTGGTAAACTAACATAACTATGGAAAATCACCATTTTCAATGGGACAATCCACTATAAATGGCCATTTTCAATAGCTATTTTGACATAACCAGAGGGTAAACCAATCACAACACACCCGATCTTGCGCGCCCAGAAGCCCAGCAGGCAACTCTGTGCTGGTA
>CAMXCT020002746.1:0-80000 GCA_947184155.2 Cladocopium goreaui | reverse complement strand
TCCGGATACTGACGACCAATGTTTGGACAGGACGCAACCTCAGGGGACAGAACTGCAGCATGGCATTGAAGAGAACGTGGGGAAGCCTGAAGATATATATATATATATATCACATATCACTTTAAGTCGTTAAGAAAATATATACTGTACAAGTGCAGAAAGAGGTGTAAGATGGTGTAAGGAAGGAAAAAACACGAAAACCACCATCCAATGGTGTTGCCAGCTTGCTTATGTTCTTTTGTTTGAAGAGAGATCAAGGAGGAATAACAACAACACCCCGAGATTCTGTGGCGGATCTCTTCATGTTCGACACTGATGGTCATTCTCACAGATCGGTTCTTTTTTCTGCTATCAAAAGCAATGATATGCAAATGATAAAGAATAATTAATAAAGAATCAGAATAACTATAAATAAATGCCTACTATTTATATCCATTTCGTGTTGCTTCATTCTCTCACTTCCATTGCCCAGCACAGCTGAAGGCGAGTAATTGGGGTACAATTCCGCTAAGCTTAATGGTTAAAAATAACTAGAGCAAACTTATACCATAGTTACAGTATACTACTTAAAACTATAGTTATACTACCAAACACAAGCACTTTCATCTATGGTGAGGGCCGGTTCGCCATCCCCCGCCCGCTCCATGGAATATGGCCAACTGAGCCAAAAACTTGACCCAGGCACAGGTATATCATGTTGATCCATTTTAAATTATCTTGATCCATTTTGCGCATATGGCATACCCTCTGGTAATTTAATGTTAGTTTTCCATAGCTATGTTAGTTTACCAGACCGTTTAGGTCGCAGGCACGGGTTGCCGCAAGGGCAGGGCTGGGAAGTAGCGGAAGGGCTGCCAGCTGAGCGGTTGCTTCGAGGTCTCGACGTCGAACCAGGTGCCTTTAGCCGTTAAACACATAGGGGTTGTCACCATGAAAAACGGAAAATAGAAATGGATGGGGATATACTGGGGATATTAATATAATGGGAATATGGGGATTAATATCACCTCTGGTAATTGGAAAATTGATGAACATGGCCTCTTTGTCAACTTTTTATCGGTTAGAACCTGGTGATGTTATGTGACTTTCCATTGCTATGTTTGTTGACTGGAGGGTGCATTCAGAATCTGTTCCCGGAAAGTGATGCACTACCTTGCTGTGTTGATTGATGGTTGAGTTGCATTCGATGCCACCAATGAAAAATAGCTGCCATCATTCATGTGCACCGGTGCTCGACTTACATAAGTATACCACATATTGACGTGCATGATAGTATACGTGGTTCTGTTCTAAGCATGCTACACATAGAATAAACAATAAGGTGTGTGAGTGTGTGTATTTATATGTATATATATATATGTGTGTGTGTATAGCTGAACACATGTTCAACATGTTGCCGTAAACATTTCAAAACCACAAAACATGACGATGTCATGGAACTAAACAAACAAATGTTTGCCGGCTCAGTGCCGGGAGATTTCAACATTTCAACTCCCAGAATCAGTTGAAAGGATATGTTTCAGGAAAAAAACCTGTTGGTTGGGAAGTAAAACCCCATGATTTCCTGTAATTTGTTTGAAGCGAGTCAAACTGTGTCAAACCTTTCCACTTCCGAGTCACTAGCTGTAATAAACGAGACCTCTGCCTTAGGCAGATCGCGGAACAAGCCAGGTAAAGCATCGGTGATGGTGTTCCAGTTCGTTATATAGCTAAGTTGGTTTAGGGCTTGTGGTAGTTAAGGAGGTGTATAGTATAAATCAACTTACATAATTTATATAATGCAATGGATCAGCGTTTACATAACTCTCAACGACTAATTTTGTTGTCAGTCTATTGACAGTGGGTGAAACTAACCCAACAAACATGCCAACATGACTCCAACAGGGAGCATCACCTTGTTTGAGGGACGGCCTCACATAATAGAGCTGCTGCACCCTTGATTTCCTCCTTACGGATCTTGATGGCTTATGTTAAATCCCTATTGTGGGGATTTCGCTGCACTTTTGGATGGTGAATTACAACCCGCAAGCCTCACCAAACCAGGCCCCAAGTATTCAAACTATATATTCAAATTTTAACTGGTTGGTGGTTTGATTCAACCCCTCTGAAAAATATGAAAGTCAGTTGGGATGATTATATTCCCAATATATGGAAAGTCATAAAATTCCATGGTTCCAGTCACCACCAACCAGTTAAACATGACTCCAACATTTTTTTTTGTCACACCTGCCCTTCCGAGCCCAACAGAAAACAGCATTCCTCCAAAAGACTCGAGCAGTCTGGGTGGCTCTCTCGACTTCCTGCCGCACTTGCACCAGCTCCCGGCCCCGCGCAGGGCCTTCCAGTGGATCTGAATCTGACACATAACGCCCTGCAATGGATTGACCTGGCGCGGATGGAACGCCCGTGGTGCGAAAATACTATAAGTGTATATATATATATACATATAGTTATGCATGTGTACCTTTAATGAGCTTTAATTATGCAGATTATATCACATCATTGCATATATATATAGTAATTGTTTTTACTGTAAATAGATCAGATATTCATAGATATTTCATCCCATATCCAATTGATTGAGGAACATGATGTTTAAAAAACACTCCAGGGAGTTTTCGGACTGTTTGAAACCATTCCAGGCAGGGATGGAGCAACGGAAGGTCAACAAAAATCATGGAACTACAAATATCTAGCGTTCCTAGTGTGGTAAAGAAAGGCAAAAAAGCAGGTGTACCCTCTGGTAAATTAACATAGACCCCGAAAGTAGCCTAGTATTAATGGAAAGTACTCTTCCAACCCCTATAGGCCAGGGTCTATGTTAATTTACCTGGTAAATGATTGTAAATGGCCTCTGTTTGTCTAGCATCAAATTCACCAACTATTAAACAACTGCCACTTGTAGGTAACCTGCATATATGATGCGAGTTCCCCAAATAACATCTGAAGGTCTATAATCCAAAATCCAAAGCTAGGCGAAATCTCAAAATTTATAGTTTGATCCAATTTGCCATCCTTCAAGGCGCAGCTACAAGTGCAGTGCTATCCCTGAGTTCCAAACTGTGCAAAAGAGCCAGCAACGGCCACATGGAAGAGTGAAACATCAGTCCTTAGAGACAGAAGTGTTCGGCCACTGGAAATATGGGGGTATGGGACACCCTGAAACTCGCACCGCTGGGTTCAGGGGCACCCTTTCTTTATCGAAAGCGGGGTGTTTCTGCCTGGCGAATGGTCATGTGCGAGACACAGCTCAGCCCAATACATCCAACAAACTCAGTCTGGAAAGTGGCCACTCCAAAAAGGGTACCCTCTGGTTATGACAAAATAGCTATTGAAAATGGCCATTTATAGTGGATTTTCCCATTAAACATGGTGAATTTCCATAGTTATGTTAAATTACCAGAGGGTAGTCTGGACAAGGCACTGCAGTGCTGTCAGCACCTAACGGTAATGATCGGGTGAGTGAATTTGAGCTGACATGGCAGCTGGAGAAGCGAGTCACACTAAGTTTAGCAGTTTCTTGGGGTTGGTCGCAACGACCAGCTGTGCCACAAAAACATCACGGCCACAACTCATACTCTAAGTCTCTAAGTCTGATTGGATGACTGGAGTATCACTCTGCATCAACTTGCATCAATAGAACCAGACTCAAGAGGCAATGAGCTGCTTAGTACAGTAACTTCCAAGTCCAAAGCCGAAAGTACTAAGATTTATATACATCAATCATCAGTAGCTTTGCACCATAACATAACAACAAAAACACCAGAAAAAAAAACCAGCCTTTTTCAATCTGCTTTCACCTAGATCTTTGGTAACTGCTTTGTGGAGTTGCGACCCTCGGTGGATCTATGGATTAGCACCGCCACGGGCAACAAAATTGGCACCTGCTGCATTGTAATGGAGGCAGTCAAAAAGAAACAAACTTGTGACTATATATATCTGTATGCATATACATACATACATACATTACATTACGTTACGTTACATTACATTACATAACATAACATAACATTACATAACATTACATTACATACATACCTACCTACCTACATACATATATATATATATATATGTATACATCTATCTACACAAACACACACAGATATATATATATATATATTTATGGGTCGGTCTTAAAATAGGTACATCAAAAGCCACGCTGTTTATCATCACTTTCCCCGCTAGATGAGAGCAGTTTTAAGGTACCCCCCACGTCCAGATCTATCCCACTATATCCCAGTATGGTTGGTGTTATACTTCATCTTTTATTGAACAATCTCGATGTTTGATGGTCACACGCCCATATCCTGTTATGCATGTATAGAAATTTAAAAAAACCTGGTATATATATAATATAATATGTGCATATATATATATATGTATATATAATGTAATATGTGTATATATATATATACATACAATGACCTATATTTATACACATGATGTAAATATATATATATATTATTATTATTACATTCTATATACACATCCCAATTGCACCCATGGTAAAATCATCATTTTCACCAATTTTTTTCTTCATGAAAGCAGGCTGCCCTCAGACAGTATGCTGCAACGGCTTCTCGGTGGCCAGCCATTCCTGCAGCGCCAACTCGTAGTCTGGGAGCTCTAAGGCCCAGTTCCCCTCTGCATCGGCGTCATACAACACCACCTGAGGGGCCATGCTTTGTACCCTGACATCTTGGGGGGTTTCTCTGATGGTTCCAGTAACTTAAGAAGTCAACGCTCTTTTTTGGGAACACCTGCATTTTTAAAAGTTGTTTTTCGGGAACACCTGGGTGTATTGTGGTTTATTGGTTTGAAGTATTCCGAAATTGGTGAGTCTTGTTGTAGTGGTGTTGGGAAGTGTCATCCATATTATTTTCAAAGAGAAATTATGACTCACTGAAGAATGATGGCAGCTTACTATACTAGAATTCTCACATCAGAATAGGCCGAACATGACGCCATTTTGTGGATGATCCCCCTACGAATCACCATGATGTTCGGTCTTATTTTGAGCGTCTCGGACTCGCCCCTACCAATCACTATTTACAGTGAAGGTGTTACAGGTTGTCCGTAGTCATGGCTCTTGGGTACCCTACAAACACTTGATTTCTAGCTCAGTAGTCGTCTCATTTTCCTATTTATGGCATTTTATGGCAATGTTGTTCACTGACCTGCCAAAGATAAATTTTCAGTTGGCCCACATCAGGTGTGTTATTAGGGGATGGGATGGGACGGTATTATAAGTTGCAGGAGCAGAGAATCATGGACACAGGCTGACACAGGTCTACAGATCGTTTCACGTCAAGAAGGATGTTCTCAAATCTAGAAGTTGATAGCCTGACTTCAAATACATCCTCCGGGAGAAACATGGAGAAACTGTAGAAAAATGGAACGGGGCCAATGAATTGCCAAGGTTTAAACATCAACACAAACAAAGTGCACCACATGAGGAGTCTGGGGAATTTCAAGGTCAACCCCGGATCCATGATGATACTGTTCACTCTTGAAAATGGTACCCCTGCTCTGAATAAAATCAGTGCTTATCAATCCTGGGCATGGTGTTTCCAAGGGCTGGGGTGTGGTCTAGGAATCCAAGAAAATCATTCGCATCCCCAAACGTGGATGTTTGCTTTCCTATCGGCTATCGAATGACCATGGCACTGCAACATTCCCATGTTCCATCATTTTCCCGTTGCCAATGCGGGTAGAGAATTAAAGGACCGGATAACCCCACATGTTACCAACTTCTTTAGACTTAGACTGACCATAGAAGAGCAAGAAGGGAAGAGGAAGTATAAGAGTGATGGAGCGGTGATGGTGGGTGAGTTTGTGTGTATGTATGTATGTTCATGTACAGTGAGTGAGTGAGAGTGTGAGTGAGTGATGCGAGTGTGGTGTGTGTGAGTGATGTGAGAGTGAGTGAAGTGAGTGAAGTGAAGTGAAGTGAAGTGAAGTGAAGTGAAGTGAAGTGAAGTGAAGTGAAGTGAAGTGAAGTGAAGTGAAGTGAAGTGAAGTGAGTGAGTGGGTGGTGAGTGAGTGAGTGCGGTAGGTGAGGTAGGTGGTGAGGTAGGTGGTGAGGTGAGGTAGGTGAGGTAGGTGAGGTAGGTGAGGTAGGTGAGGTAGGTGAGTGAGTGAGTGAGTGAGTGAGTGAGTGTGAGTGATGGTTTTCTCCAGAGCTTCTATGAGCTTCTCCCATCTTCCTGGTGGCCCCAGGCTGCCTTTGGCCGGTGGATAGTCGGGCGTCCAAGTCGCACCCTCCTGCCAATATGCATTGGCCTGGACAAAAGAACTGGCTTGAAGGCCAAAAATGCCAGCAAAAACATGAACACCACCAAAGACATGTTCAAGATGGCGCTTGCAGTCGAGTATATGAAGGCGGTTGTCTCAGATGCGACTTGGATCCCTGCAGTTTGTGAGGCGCATAATGTTGTGGATGGATGGCACATCCAGTCGAAAACAGTGGTTTGCCAGAGAGGAGTCAAAGCGTTGCACGCAGTCGAAGCAGTACAAAAATCTGCTCAGAGAATTTCAGCGGCCATACTGCATGGGCTATTTGCTGAGAAGAAACAATCTAGCATCTTGACCGGGAACGCACCGGTCCCAAATCCAGACCCCAGACAATCCAAGGAGGATGCACGGCAGGAGAATGCGGATGAAGAGCAGGAACAACAGGACTCAGAGGAGTTTGGGCCCATCCAGAACTTCGGCACAGCCAGTTTGAGTGAGTGAGTGAGTGAGTGAGTGGGTGAGTGAGTGAGTGAGTGAGTGAGTGCGTCAGTGAGTCAGTGAGTGAGTGAGTGACGGAGCAAGTGTGAGGAGTGAGAGTGAGAGAGTAAGGTGAGTGTGAGTGAGTGAGTGAGTGAGTGAGTGCCAAGGGACGCCAAAGCATACATCCGAACCAGAGCGTGCATCCGACCCCTTGGCAGTGCACATTGTCCCACGCCTGCCACGCAAAAGAGGCGGAGCCCGAGGGACGCCAGGGCGTACATCCGACCCCTTGGCAGTGCACATTGTCCCACGCCTGCCACGCAAAAGAGGCGGAGCCCGAGGGACGCCAGGGCGTACATCCGAGCCCTTGGCAGTGCACATTGTCCCACGCCTGCCACGCAAAAGACGGAGCCCGAGGGACGCCAGGGCGTACATCCGACCCCTTGGCTGTCACATTGTCCCACGCCTGCCATGCAAAAGAGGCGGAGCCCGAGGGACGCCAGGGCGTACATCCGACCCCTTGGCAGTGCACATTGTCCCACGCCTGCCACGCAAAAGACGCGGAGCCCGAGGGACGCCAGGGCGTACATCCGACCCCTTGGCAGTGCACATTGTCCCACGCCTGCCACGCAAAAGAGGCGGAGCCCGAGGGACGCCAGGGCGTACATCCGACCCCTTGGCAGTGCACATTGTCCCACGCCTGCCACGCAAAAGAGGCGGAGACCCAGGGACGCCAGGGCGTACATCCGACCCCTTGGCAGTGCACATTGCCCACGCCTGCCACGCAAAAGAGGCGGAGACCCAGGGACGCCAGGGCGTACATCCGACCCCTTGGCAGTGCACATTGTGCCACGCCTGCCACGCAAAAGAGAGCCCGACGCCAGACCCCTTGGCAAGTGCACATTGTCCCACGCCTGCCAGGGCGTACATCCGACCCCTTGGCAGTGCACATTGTGCCACGCCTGCCACGCAAAAGAGGCGGAGACCCGGGACGCCAGGGCGTACATCCGACCCCTTGGCAGTGCACATTGTGCCACGCCTGCCACGCAAAAGAGGCGGAGCCCGAGGGACGCCAGGGCGTACATCCGACCCCTTGGCAGTGCACATTGTCCCACGCCTGCCACGCCAACATCCGAGCAGTGCACAAGACGCGGAGACCAAGGGACGCCAGGGCGTACATCCGACCCCTTGGCAGTGCACATTGTCCCACGCCTGCCACGCAAAAGAGGCGGAGACCAAGGGACGCCAGGGCGTACATCCGACCCCTTGGCAGTGCACATTGTCCCACGCCTGCCACGCAAAAGAGGCGGAGCCCAAGGGACGCCAGGGCGTACATCCGACCCCTTGGCAGTGCACATTGTCCCACGCCTGCCACGCAAAAGAGGCGGAGCCCAAGGGACGCCAGGGCGTACATCCGACCCCTTGGCAGTGCACATTGTCCCACGCCTGCCACGCAAAAGAGGCGGAGCCCGAGGGACGCCAGGGCGTACATCCGACCCCTTGGCAGTGCACATTGTCCCACGCCTGCCACGCAAAAGAGGCGGAGCCCGAGGGACGCCAGGGCGTACATCCGACCCCTTGGCAGTGCACATTGTCCCACGCCTGCCACGCAAAAGAGGCGGAGCCCTGAGTGAGTGAGAGAGTGAGGGAGGGAGGGAGTGTGTGTGAGTGAGTGAGTGAGTGAGTGAGTGAGTGAGTGAGTGAGTGTGAGTGAGTGAGTGAGAGTGTGTGAGTGAGTGAGTGAGAGTGAGTGAGTGTGTGAGTGAGTGAGTGTGAGTGAGTGAGTGAGTGAGAGAGTGAGTGTGAGTGAGTGAGTGTGAGAGTGAGTGATGGAGGGAGGGAGTGTGAGTGAGTGAGTGTGAGAGTGAGTGATGGAGGGAGGGAGGGAGGACGGGAAGGAAGGAGGACGAGGAGGAGGAGCGGATACAGAACTAAAAACAAAAACCCCACACGTCAATGTGGGGAAAAATCACTACCATTGTGTACGGCTGCCGGCTGGTAGCCGCTACGAGTACAAAAACCGAGGTACCCGGTAGAACTTGAAGGCCGCTCCAGCTCCTCCGTACCAGTAACCTGGCGAACACCATGATGAACAATGAAAACCAAGATGTGGCACAGAATTCATGCAAAAAAAAAGTATGGACCGACTAGTGGGTTGGGAGCTTTTTGGAACATCACAGCACTTGGATAGTTCCAAAGTGAGGGCGACGTAGCTCCAGGCGTCCAACTCACCATCTCTCGAGGCGGCCAAGAAGCTCTTGTAGGGCGGCCACACTCCTGGAGGATTTCGATCTCATGGCCATCGAGGGATTCCGCTCATGACATCTACGATTGTCTTCATGTGCCCCAGCCTATGCCGTCGTGAATCATGATCATGTTCTTGCAAAACTGGCTCATAATACAGGAGTTTTGGGGCTGCCCCCCCCGCCGTCATCACAACAAGAGTATTATAATATATTATAATTATTCTACTACTCCACCAAGAACAACTACAGTAAGGTGGGCAACACATGTCTCCCATGAAAATGTTTTTTTTTCCACCATTTATCCACCCAATCAAGATTGAATTATCCCACAAAAACAATCAACAGCATAACTATGCGCCCCATGGTCAAAAATTTATCTATCCCATGGTCAAAGGCCATTTCAGGAACCTAAATTTGAGGTACCTACCATATATATAAGGCCTATTTTTCAGGCCTATGTAAGGGGATATCCCCAGATAATATGGCCTTATATGGTACAGTACCTCCATTTCAGGATCCTGGAGATCTCCCGTTGACATGAGTTGTGTTTTTTTTTTCTGATGTAGAGTGTTATCATTTTATAGGTACCTACGCGAGGCTTACATTTCGCATACGCGCGCACAATTTCAGCCTACGCGGAAGCTTGGGTGGGGATAGGTTGCCTACGCAGGCCTACGCGCGTGAGGTTTTATGCAATTTTTAGCTAAATATGCCTACGCGTACAGTCTCAGCAACATTTTCGTATGATTGCGCACCCTTTTACAAAGCTGTTCATGATCCAATGATCGCATTAAAAACAATGAGGAGGAAGAGGGCCATGTGCTTATTCCTTGGTTGTTACATGGTGAGAAGACATTAGGCAACTACCTATTTCGCCAAAAATGCATCGAGCACGTTGAGCGCACGTTTTTTTTCCAGTCCGCAGATGACTCAAACGAAGAGGAGGAAGAGGAACTTGAAGAAGAAGAAGAAGGAGAAGAAGTAAAAGAAGAAAAAATGATTCCGCAGGTGTAAGACGCTGGTTCTGCCGTCGCTTCTTGGCAGCAAGGAAACAACATATAATATTATACGTTGCAGGAGCATGTTTGGGGGCATCCCTGGTCATGAGAGTTTTCGCCTACGCGTTGCCTACTTTTCGCCTACGCGGTGCCTACGCGGGGGAGCTCCTTTATTTTCGGATTTTGGCCATGCAAACTTCGAGGCTTGAGACTCTGCAGAAAAGGGAACGGAATAGTTCCATTAGCTTTTGTTTCTCAGCAAAACAGTTGCTATCTTCTAATTACTTGTGTTTTTTGGACAGCGGAAATTTCACATGCCGCATCAAGCTACACTCATTAGACCCTTCAATCTTGACCCACAGGCTGCAAAATTCGTCGAATCCGCGGTCGCCTACGCGGCGTCTGCTGCAAAATGAAGCAAAATATGCCTACGCCAGCCTACGCACCCCAGCAAACTGCCTACATCCAACCATGTGCAGGTCAACTTTCATATAAATTTTTACTTGTAAAAAAAAACTCTGCTCACATGGGAATTCCAACACGGCCAGCGAACTCTCCTGCCAGCCCAGCGTGTGCCGCAGCGGTGCCCACAAACTCCAGAACACCTGCCGAACGTTTCCGCGGTGCAGAAGGGTCACTCCGACTGGGAGGGAAGTTTCCGAAGTCATGAGGGTACCCCCGAAATCATCCTAATCCAAGTCATTAAGCTATGTTAATTAGTGTTGAAACATGTTGAAACCTATGGGCCTATGACCTAATTATTGGGTTTAGGATGGTTTAGGGATCCCCTGTTTTAAGAATTTTGAATCTGAAACACTCGCTGGGGTTAAACCCGAACCCCCATTTCATTATGAATATGTGAGCCGCATCTGTGGTGAGGTCCTTAAAACTGCTATCCATTGCGCTCAGGAAACTGTTGATAGAGCTCATACACAGAAATTGTTTTTAATTGTGTGATGTCACTACCAGTTTTTTCCTGTATTCTATAACTTTGTCAGTGTCTTCAAAATAATGACGAAAAAAAATAAAGACACTGCCGGGTGTCGACCAAGATGGTGCCCCAGCTAAGATTGGTGTACCCTCTGGTGAACTAACATAGCAATGGAAAATGGCTATTTATAGTGGATTTTCCCATTAAAAATAGTGATTTTCCATTGCTATGTTAGTTCACCAGAGGGTATATGAAACTCCAATATTACTCCAATAACTCATGGCTTTCTCGTAGTATCTTTTGGAAAAGGTCATGGGGGTAACATAGTACAGGAAATATCAACCCCCAAAAAAAGCACAGCGCTGAGACATTTCTGACAACATCCCAGGTAGGTGTAGCAAGTGATGTTTAATTGGGCTTACTGCAGCCACTACGATGTGACGATGTGGGGCCAAGAAAGCCAAGTTTGTGAACATCACTCCAATAACTATGCTTTATATACTTATGTTGGTTGATGGTGGTTGCTGATACCAACATAACTCTAGTTTTCATTGGCTTTATAAGCCAACTTAGCTATCTCTAGGGTCTCCACTATGTAACCCTCCAGCAATCAATGCAATGGAAAAAAAGTCATAGAATCGAAACCTCCAATCTAGTTCGGGGAATCAGTCCTGTGCTATGTTTGACACCGAGGGTACCTGAACCAAGTTATGCACCAGTAAACTAACATAGCGAAAATGGACCATTTGTGAATACTTGACCCATTCAAAATGGTGCTTTTATGTGATTTTCCACCGTTTTTTGTGCAATTACCAGAGGGTATGCACCCTCGGTTCGTGTCCCGCCTGCATTTTTGGGTGCGAAGAGCAAGTTGGCCAAGGCCCCGCCGTGCGCGCCGATGACCAGCCGCGCCGTGCGCATCTGGGTGGTTCGAAGTGATAAATACTGGTTGGTGGTATACCTACCCCTCTGAAAAATATGAAAGTCAGTTGGGATGATGATTATTCCCATTTTTTTTTGAAAAAATAACATTCATGTTCCAAACCACCAACCAGTTTTAGATCTGCTTTATATGGGTTAAAGGATGACAATGGGATATATCAATGATATATAGTTGGTGATCTGAACATGTGGGTTGAAGCATCCAGATTTTTGGCAATTCCACTTTGTCTTGTCTTGGCTTTCAATGGATTGATCAAAAAAAAAACTGCAATGTTTTATGGCTGAGACCCATGAGGAAATCCTTGCACTTTGTCCCTTCAATCATTTCAAAAAGGTGACATGGTGGGCAAAATGGAAACATTGGCATATGAATTGGTATACCAATCCCCCACTTAAAGATTCTTGTCCCAGTATAAAACCTCCAGTTTTAGAGGATTTCCGATTGCCATGTTTCATTACCGAATTGCATTTAATTGAATTCAAAACATGTTTTTGAGGAGGTTTCCCTCACTCTGTGCAAGGCAACTTTTGCCATCAACCCGACCAATGTGTAGATTTCAGGGTCTTACTTTATTGCATACTACCCTGAATGAGCTTTAACATGCTCTAACATAATAGCTGTAAAAAAATAACACATTTACAGAAAGATATTGTAGCTATTCAAAATGATGATTTTTCATAGCTATGTTAGTTTGCCGGAGGGTACACGGGGACGTTGGCAAGTGCTGCTGAACTGCTATAGTTCGCTATGCCTGCTATGTAGTGTCTCACACATTTGCCAATTATGAACTGCGGGTGCCACATCAATCTGCCAGTTTGAAAAGACTAGCCCTTTTTTTGACACCCTCCTAAAAAGTGAATTCTTGGATGTGTTGGCCATGCATCTCTGAAATCTAAACCATTAAATGACTTCTATAACTAACTTACCAATTTCCAGTCGGTTTACCCACAAGGTGGTGTCCCCCAGTTATAAGTTGGTTTGTTAAGCTCCGGTAACTAGTTCGACATATCTACATTATCTACCAGAAGCCCTCGCCATTGGAGTGCTTACCATCACCTTGCGAGAGCACGGCAACCATGGGAGTTCACCCTCACGAGCCTCTCTAATCTGCTCTAAGAAGTCTTCGCGACCTCAGGGGGTCAACCTGGTAACCTCTCCATGGGCACGGAATGGAAGTTTCTTGGCAGCCAAAATGGTCAGTGACGGTCATGGTATTTTCAATATGGCAAAATGGATCTCTAGAAAGCAAAGGAAGATCAGAAGTTGAATTAGGTAAGGCAAACTGGTTGGTGGTATACCTACCCCTCTGAAAAATGATGGAGCTCGTCAGTTGGGATGATGACATTCAGACATATGGGGACACCTTCACCATCCATATGCCGAAATATCCTAAAAGCACATGGCATGGTATACCCCAGCGAAACAGTTGGGCAAATCCTAGATTCCTAGATAGTCAGCATGTATTAAGATTGTTTACATATATGTTTACATTACATATATATATAATTATATATACACTTTCATTTCATGAGAAAAGAAATAAGGTACCAAACCAAAGGACCCGTTGACCCGTTGACCCCCCAAAAATCAGCATCGCCAGGGCACTACCACAGACTGATGTGAGCAGTTCTGATCTGTTGGCAGCTGTCAAGGCCTGGTTCCATTGGCCGCAAGGCTTCAATGATCGAAACCCGACCTGTGTGCAAAATGCCTCCTTTCATCCAACAGGAGAATTTGATGCAAATCATGGTTACTTTAGTTACCCTCTGGTAAACAAACATAGCTAAGTATTGAAAAAATGGCCATAGAAATAGTTGATTTACCTATTAATAGCATGGTGATTTTCCCATCAGTTATGCAAACGTTTACCAGGTTTACCAGAGGGTACTTTCAACATCTTCATATCTTTCAAGCCATCATGGGGTACCCTCTAGTTTTTTAACATAGCCATGGAAAATGGCCCATAAATAGATGGTTTACCTATAAAAAATGGTGACTTTCCATGGTTTATAGATGGTTTACCTATAAAAAATGGTGGATTTTCCATGGCTATGTTAAATAACCAGAGGGTAAAGCCATCACCATAGGACTGCGGCCGTGCGTGTGAGGCTTAATGCTTCCTGTTCGTTGGCGATGGGCCGTCGATCCTTGGCATCACGAACGTTCGCGTATTGCTTGGTTGGTGTATAACTTGGTGAAACATGGTCAAACCTTATTAGTGGGATTTCTATATATGTCGATTGGTTAGTTCAGATATGTTTTATATTGGTTGGTTGATTTATGATGTATGTTGGTTTGTACCCTAAGTTGGATTTATGGTAGTTACCTGTCATCTACATTAATGGGGTGTATGAATCTTGTTAATCTGGTGGGCCACTTTGTGGAATACTAATTACAATAATTACAACCATCTCCCCATCAGGATTTCTTTTCGACTCCACTTGGGTGTGTCTGAAAATAGTGCTTGTAACTAACATGGTCATTTTCATAGGGATAATTCGGGATAATTCGGTGATCAATGGATACCAGGGGATACCTTATTTGTTGCTCGGAAGATTCTTTGATTTCGATATTATTGTTACCAGCCAACCTGAAGTACTTGTGCAATCTTGTGCGACGTGCAATTAGCCCAGCGATGCATATATTATATATATGCATATTATATAGAGAGGGAGAGAGAGTCCCGCTTCAGTAAACATGGGCCTGGATTTTGGGTTGCCCCATCTCATTATTCTAAATGAATTAACACGTGTCAAACATGCCCATTTTGGGTCAGTTCGCCTAGAAGATGGCACACCTCTACCCGTGAAATGTCTGAATCTACCCCAAGAATCAGAACTTAAATGCCTTTCGGGAACCGACATTTATATACATTTATACCCATAGGATCCATGGTGCTGCTATATATCGTAACATGGATCCCATCCATATAGCCCAGTCATGTTAGCATATATACCAGCACCATGGATCCGTCATGGGATATAAGAATAACACCATTCAAGCACCATAAAATCACCATGACTTTGTCGCTTAAAGCTCCATGACGCCTCGTAGCTCGTCACCTCCGAGGCGCTGTGCAGCGTTGAAGGAAGACGATATCGCCCGAGGCTGATGGCTCCTTTCATGGTGATTTAATGGAGGTTTTAATGGGGTTTTAAGGTGTTGTAATCCAATTAAATCCCATCACTTCAAACAGCAAACTCCGGCAAACTAGGCTCAGTCTCAGTCAAGGCTCGGGAGTGATGTCTTCAAGAATGTTAAACCTGATGTCCTCAAATGGGAACCCTAAAATCGTCCAAACTTGCGGAAACTCAGGAGATCCCGTAAGTTTGGGGCAGCCCAAACGTAAGGAAACAACCATCTGATCCCGCTCCTTTAAGCCCGCGAACGTGGTGATAGCGTGGGTGATTTCATCCCGGACCTGGCAACCACGCACAAATCTGCAGGGCAATTTTCCATACCTTACATCAACGGAGGGTAACATATTTTAACATTGCATATGTTGAACATCTGCAACAATGAAAATATAGAAATATAATACTGATGAATATACATTGAAGTACGGCATCATTAATCACACATCCATGACCTTTGTCTTCCACAGGGCCTTTTTCTACAACACATCCCACATATCATCATATCCCACTTGATAAAAAACATGTGGCCGCCTTGCAGGACAACCATATAAACCCTCCCAAATCCATCATTTCATACCCTCTGGTAATTTAACAGTTTGCTACGGTTTTCATGGCCATTGAAATAGTGGCCGTTTTCCCATTCAAAATGGGTGGATTTTCCATAGTTTTGTTAGTACCCTCTGGTAATTTAACATAGCTATTGAAAATGGTCATTTTTATTGGGAAAACTCACTATAAATGGCCATGTTCAATAGCTATGTTAAATTACCAGAGGGTATATATGTTTACCAG
This sequence comes from Cladocopium goreaui, assembly GCA_947184155.2. Taxonomy (NCBI): domain Eukaryota; class Dinophyceae; order Suessiales; family Symbiodiniaceae; genus Cladocopium; species Cladocopium goreaui. The sequence continues at coordinate 64,239 of CAMXCT020002746.1, read as the reverse complement.
AGGGTAACACCACCAAACATCTGGTTGCCAACCGGTGCCCCCCATCTGGTTATATATCACCACACCGGTCTTCACATCGATGGCGACCGTTTTCTGACTGCACCCTGCACCAAACACCTTCGAACATGTTGGAAGGTGTGGGATATGCATGAACCACGAAACATCGACAAGCAACATGATCAACATGGAATATCTATATTATATGATCTCAAACCAATAATTAATTAGTCAACAACCAGTTAAACCTACCATTCATGTGTCGGTCCAACCTGCCAGTTGAAGAAGCGATGCCAAAAATCCGAATATGACCGGCCTGGGCAGGGAAAGGGGGTTCCATGGGGTTCCCTTCAATTCAGCGAAACCATGCGAAACCTATGGCAGTTGCATGTTGCTTCGCAGCAAAATACTTTGTTGCATGGTTTCAAACGCCACGTTGGAGCTAGTGAACCACAACTAACTACTGTATTGTGAAATCATTCACTCATGTTAAATAACTTGTGGTTGCGGCCCCTTTTAAAAAATTGAGGGGGATCGAAGGGCGGATGAGGTTGGATAACCGCATTGATTCATGGAGGAAAATTGGTTCACGGGTTCATTGTTTCATCGACTGAGCCGAGCTCACTCATTCTTTGATTCATTCGGTCACTGTTTCACTGAATCACCGATTCATTGATTCACTGATTTACTGATTCGTTGATTCACTGATTCATTGCGTCGTTGAATACTTGTTGAATTGTTAACTTATTGTTTCTTTAATTCAATGATATTCACTGATTCATTGATTGGTTGGCTTTTCGGTTCATTGATTCATTGGTTCACTGTGATGCAGTGATGCATTGATTCATTGATTGCTGATTCACTGATTCATTGCTTCATTGATTCATTGAATCGTTGAACTCTTGAGTAATTGATTCGCTGATTCATTGACTCAATGATGATTTATGGATTGATGCATTGATTCACCGAATGTTTTTTTCATCGACTGACTACATCACTCCTTCATTGATTAATTAACTCACATGAGTCAATGGTTCATTGGTTCATTCGTTCAGTTGTGCATGGATTCTTTCATGTCATTTCACTCGTGTCTCAACCAGCATTTGCTCATTTGTTGATGTGCTTCTGGCAAAGACTTTCCTATAAGCCATTGATTTCTTATATTGCCATTTCATTTTGTTCGAAACTTCCGCTTTTGCAGGGGCCGGGCACTATCTGATACCCAAAAAGTGCAAGTTCTGCGGAGATGCCCCATTTATTGACCTGGAATCTTGTGCCATATCCCTTTGGTAAATCCACCATGGATCCATGGGGTGAAATCTCCATCTTTGGGTCAATCAGAATCCAAGATATCCAAGGGACTGTCCCGAAAGGGCAGCTCAGGCAAACGCCTGCCTTCAGGCCCCCCCGGGCGGAAGAGGTGCAATGATCCTGGTGACGGAGATGTTTGTGTGTTTTTTTTGGGGGGAAACATGCTGATTGAAAGGTGATTTCACCAACCACCTAGTTAACCTATGCAGTTCACCTATAGTTAACCTATGTAAATCAAACATGGCTGGCTGGGAAATGCCAAACTAAATGGAGGCCGAAGGGTACCAAGTTTGGGATTTCACCAGGGGAAACATTGGATGAAACACCATGAAAAGCCATGGTTTTGGGCTATATAATCAATGTGTTTAGATGAGGGCATGAATATCATGAATCTGGAAGGATTATGATGTCTTTTCGACGCACTAATGATTCAATATGATTATATAACATGTGGTGGTTGATGTTGATCTCTCCATGAATTGAAGGATGCTTGCTGCTGTTGAAGCGGGCAGGATGTCCTGCCTAAGAGCCTAAAGAGTTGCGACAACGGCACCGCTCGAGCAAATTGGACTACAGCGATTGCTAATCTTTAGATACCCCGCAAAGAACAGACACGCACACACACACACACATATATATATATATATGTATGACATGTATATATATATATATATAGTGTAATTTATAAGTTGGATTCAGGTGAACATCATGTTCCCATTCTGGAAAAGAAAGTGGAAAACGAACATTTGGTTAGCACCATCCAGTGCAGCAACATGGGCAATGCCATCCAAATCTACGAGGCCTCGGTTCCTAAATTGCTATGGCTACACTTGATGGGTGGTTGATTTTTGCAATACCTTACCTCATCATTAAGAAAAAAAACGCTCTCCCTCTCTCTCTCTCTCTCCAAGAGTTCAGCCAGCGAGCTCTGTGGCAAGCCGCAGAGGAAAAAAAAACTATATATATATATACATATATATGTATATACAGTACATGTTTGTGTATACACTTTGCATTTGCCAAACGCCATTGACCAATGATGTCAGTGATGACAAAAACACGTATCCAGTGTCAAACAATGTAATAAACTTTTGATAAACATGCAATGTAAAATAGGGATACAATATCAGTGTCAGACCCGGTCTGACCCTTGGCCAACTTCCAGGATTGGGGATGTCCCTGGACCCCCTGGACCCAAGGATAAGCTAAGCATCGCTTGCTGCACAGCACCAACTTGGGGGAATCTGCTTTGTACTCCCCAATATCCACTTGGAGAATCGCATCCTTGGAGCTTCCATTGGACAAGTTGACCGAGTTGACAGTCACGAAAACGGGTGCTAGGAAGTGAAACAAACACGGGGATCCATGCAAAGAATCACCGCGAACTGGCCCATCAATGGTTAATACCTACCAAAAACCATAACAAATGCACTTCCATCTCCCCAGCTTGTTCAAACCGCAACTATTTCTTTTGTATATACAATTCTTGGCTAACGCAAAGTAGGAACAACAATCGCCACAACTTGGCTACGAATGTGAAACTGGCGAAAAGTCCAGGAATTTGACAGACCATTGGAAATTCCATGCAGTGAGGACAGATCTACGGGAGACAATACAAAAACTGGCCATACTGACTAACAGATACTAACAGCTATTACTGGACATCGCCCGGGCGACCAATGGAAGGCTGTCCTTACTCCATGCATGCTTTGTTTCCCAAAATTGGAGAGCCTCCAACTTGGGGCGAAAGAAAAACAAGGGAAAATACCCAACATTTTAAGACTTTTACACATTTTCATGGGAACCGGGAGGGTCTAAGTATCCATGCATTTTTTCTGGTTAAGCCCCGGTTTGTGCCACGGTGTTCACGTGACCTCCACGTTGTCGCCGATGTGAAATCCGAGCCGCCTCGGGCATCCCCAGCGCCTTCAACATCTCAATTTGCCAAGGGGTGACTGCAAGCATTTTCCTCAGCTGTCGTCAAACCCGGCCCTTGGATCTCCCCGGCGATTGTTGGCCCGAATGAGGAGCCCCGAATGCTGTGCAATGTAGGCAGCTTTTTGGATCTTTTTGGCATTTTTAGGATACGTGGAAGAGACCCACAGTTTAAGGTGGTTGGGACGATTCCCTTACCATCATCGATGGTGATGTTGCTTGACGTGGCCATATGTGGTTAAGGCCAATAAGAAACCCGTGCAAACTTTAACAGAAATGGGTGGTAAAGACGATCCACAACTGGAGGTTCATCAATTAGGTCATTGCCCATAGGATCCATGTATGCTAGATATGGTAACATTTACCATCAATATACCCCAAATGTTAGCATACCATACATGGATCCTATGGGTTATACCATATTTTAGGGCAGTATCGAGCAGTGTGTTCTTTTAATGTTCTTTTAATGGATGGGAAAAACTGGTCTCAGTCGGTCTCAGGTATGGAGTACGATAATGCCCATGTATTGGTTAGCATAATCCCCAACGATAATATACAATAATTAATAATTATTAATTAATCAACTTTAGATGCCTCGATGTCATTTCTTCCTTGACCCAGCGGCACCGAGCCGTTGAGCAGTTCCTTCCGGAATCCGTTCGAAGCGATCCAGGCTGGGGCTAAAAAGTCCAACAAGGCATGCTGATAGTCCATCCTCGGCGCTTCCCAATGGGCTACTGGTCAAAAAATAACTCAATATGGTCAAAATGGTGATTAAGCGTGAAAAAAACGATCCAAATTGATAATTTTAATATATATATATATGCAGATACATATATATACATACTAGTATATATTCACATAAATCTTAAACCCAAAAAATTGTCTAAATTGCTGACTGAGATCCATTCGGATCATTTTTGGGTGCATAGTGCTACCACATCTTTTGGCCAGCCCCCAGTTCACCCTTCACCCCCGAAACCAGCTGGTTGGCTAAAACAACCGGTGAAAAAAACGCCTACTAAACCACTTACAGGATAGCACCCCCCCCCCAAATAGATTGCGAACAAATGGAAACAGAATTCCGAGCTAGCCACGTTTGATTACTGCTGGGAGCCGCACAAAACTCTGCAGGCGAGTTTCTGTGGAAGAGATCTTAGGCTAGACACTGCCAGCCTGGATGTAATATGGCGGTGCACATTTTTGGGGGGGTTCACCCTTAAGCCAAAAACACAGTGAGGATATAACATGATATAACTATTAATTCTTGTACAAATGGGTTATTAATGAACTATAATGTGTGTGTGTGCACTGGTAGTTAACAGTTCATAGTTCCTTTCATAGTTATGGATGTTGTTGATGGCTATAACTATGGTACTTACTACCATAAGTTGGGATATCACCCCCACAACTGTGGTTACAAGACCCACTAATGGATATGGATCCTATCCCCTAATATTCAACACCCTCTAAATTGTCCTAAAATGTATAATTCCCCTATTGAAACCTGATGGTGTCTGGGGATGTTTCATATGAACGGGGGAAGGGATTACGGGAAATTACAATTGGTATCAATTTGTGGGCTCCATGATGCTGTTAGTTTTTGCGAGGCTAGCCAATGGGTCCACCAAGCTGCTCTTTGCGTCTCTGAATGGATCTAAACTTGCCTAATGTGTAAATATGTGAAAAATCATTTGCTGTTGCCAATTATTTTGTTTGTTGCACACATTGACATGATGTTACCTGTCTGTGGTGAAAAGGCAACGGTATATTGTCTGGATTCAATTATGAGGATATCCCCTGGGGTTACACCCATCCCCTCAGAAAGGCTCACACTCTGCACGGTTGGAGAAAAGGGAACTCCAGAAATTAGTGCTGGAGCAACTCAGCACTTGAGCCCAAAATGGCATGATGGGTTACGCCCCATCCACCATAGTATGCAAGCACACAACTAGAGTTTCTTTCTTAAAGCATGCAAATTCACTTGTTGCACTGTTCTGGATACAGCAAAAAAGGCGCCTGAAGCAGCAAAGCATTCCACCCCTGTGATCGTTGCAAGAAAAACAACAATTATTGAACCAATATAATGCCTCGGTTGTACATAAAATGAATCAAAGCAATTATATAGATCACTGGATATATTTTTGTATGTGTTTTATTGATCCCAACAGTCAACATACATATTTCAACCAACTTGGCTAACAAACTGGGGACTGGGGCACCACCTAACAAACAAAAAATAGTAACTTATCCCCATTACAGTAAATTATGTTCTATCCAATTTAACTAACTACGAGACTATCCACTTTAAGTAACCTCTGGTAAGTCAATAAAAAGGACAATGACAATAATCATCTTTAAAAGGAAAACCATAGAACTAAATACCCCATCTATATTCATAGGAAACTGTGAAATTGCAAGAGGGTACTTGGTGGCTCCTCCCCTTTAGTACTAAGTAGGTTATACAGTTATACTCCTGGTTTTGTTAGTGGCGTTCTTCCTAGGAATAAAAATAAACAAAAAAAGGTTACAACAACCTACGTAGTACAGCAAGTGGGATGACCTACCAAGCATGAGACTATTTCTGGCGCTAAGTTATGGGGGAATGATCTGATCATATCTGATCCAAACATGTTAACTTAATTTTCACAATCATGCCATTTCACCATTTCCCCATTCCCATCCATTCATGCCAGCCCTGGATTAATAAACCCCTAGGCCTAGGCTGTTTAATTGGAAGGGTATTGGAGGAATACCACCCCAAAAAAAATAAACCATGATCTACCCTCTGGTAATTCAACGTAGCTATTGAAAATGGCCATAGAAATAGTGGATTTTCCCATTGAAAATGGTGATTTTCCATAGCTACGTTAAATTACCAGAGGGTATTCATCCGGGGTTGACATTACCTACTTTGGGCCACCAAGCCACACATCTTCATCCACGGTGATGGGCGTCACCTTGGCGGCCGTAAAGTTCTGGGCCGAACAATGCTCTCCGCTGCGCTCCCCGCAGGACCTCGGTAGACCAAGGGGTGCGCGACCCACCTTGGTGTGGTGCAAAAATCAATCGGGGGATGTTAAGGAAAAAACAACATGGATATAACAACCGGAAATTGCTGAGTATATAAAAATAATATTATTATTATATCATATTATAGTTTAATATAGTTTATATTCAGAGGTTTATATTTATTTAATGGTGTCTCGAGGGGTGGATTTAAGGGGAAATCTTTAGCAGGACCAATGTTTTTCTTCCCAGAAACTATGGGTTTTGTTCCCTAGATGTGGATGGATACAGGTGTTCCTGTAAATGTTCCTTTCAACCAATTCTGCAATAAACTGAAATGTGGCAACTAGATGTACATGTCTAATCATGTGTGCGTATATATGCGTATACACTAGATATATAATGTATACAGTATATTTAAATAATGTATAAATAATGTATATATAATGTATATATAATGTAAATATAATGTATATATAATGTATATACAATGTATATATAGTGTATATATAATGCATATTTAATGTGTATATATATAGGTAATGTATGTATATATATATGATGTATATATAATGAATATATAACGTACATAATCAATCTATAATGTATATATAATGTATATATAGTGTATATATAATGCATATATAATGTAAATATACGTATATATATATAAATAAACTATATATATAGATAAAATATATATATATATAATGTATATATATAAGGAATATAAAATGTGTATATATATATATATTATATATATATAATGTATATAAAATGTGTATATATATAATGTATATAAAATGTGTATATATATAATGCATATATAATGTGTATAACATGTGTATATATATAATGCATATATAATGTATCTGTAGATAAAATATATTGCGCATACACATTTGCATACAAATATATATATATAGTGTATATATATAATTATATAATTGAAATAGGTAGTCACACATTGCTTTCCCGTCTGCGCTATATAATTTACCTGTCATAGCTTGGATAAATAATGAAAAGAACTCTTTTCCAGTGATCCATGGACTGATTTTGTTAGGGGGAAAATGGCAGCTTTCCCTCCGACATCATTCAAATGACCAATGGAGAGTTTGTACTGTATATTAGAATAATTTGGTATATACAGACTAGCTATATGTTGGTTAGTTAAGACCTTAACATGATTTTAAAAAGAATGCACCCAGAGATCCACTGTGGGTTTGCCCCCAAAAACGATGCAACTGTCATCCTTTCGGTGATAGTCAACCATTGCTTGATAAGCTGAGCCAGATTTTCAAGCTATCAGGGCTGGGTGCCATCAACTGTCAGCTCTCATTCCCTGCTTCCCCTTTATGTGAGACCATGTGAGACCTTGTTTCACCAAGCATAGATCGAATCAACGGGACCCCTACTGAAAATACATCAAAATAAACTAAACCCCAAGATCCTCCCCCTTCAAATCATGAGCGGTGGCATTTCCTACCGTGTGGAAAACCAGCATGTTTCTAAACGATCTCATCAAAACTTCAAAACGAAAGTCGATGCTTTGTTTTTTTTTGGGAGGGGGCATCCAACCAAACAGGAAATGATGAGTGCCACTTTGCGTAGCGCAAGCAAGTTCTGGGATGGCTTTTGGGCGACAATCGCCCAAAGGCGATGCTTGTCACAAGGGGGAACAGGAAATCAGAGGAACTAGGGGCCCAGGATGGTCCAGGTAAAACATACTAAACCACGAGCACATGGAAGTGCGCATCTCCACCAGTAAAACTCAAAACAATTGGATTCCATGGGTCTCCCACTTTCACACCCAGCAACGCCCCGCCTGTATAGATACTCTCCGTGCGTGCGATTGCTTGCTCTAATCATATCCGGCCAGGGTTGCCTATGGCCCGCTTGCCCCCCCAGTCTGGCTGGCGATTTTAACCAAAGAAAACCCAAGAAAAACTGAAAGCAACTCATATAGAGCGAAGCGTCCCGGCCAAATTTAAATGATCGGTACATGTTTCAAGAAGCTCAAATTGTTTACGGCTAAATTTGTTCCTTCTTATCTTTGCATTCATCCATAGCCGCAAGTAAAGGGCTGGGAAATGATGCACCATCGAAGTGCGCTTGGACAGTTGGACCCACCGGGATTAGAATCATCATCCCAAATAGGGCCGGGTGAACAATAAGACATCTTCGAAGCCACCAACCAGCAAGGGACATTGGAGCTGGCCCCTTGAATCATATGTTCGTGTAAAATCTGGTAAGTCTTATCTACTCATTGTCATTAAATGGCTTTAAATGATGATTTTCCCACTATCAAGAAGTTAAACAAAAAAATCTTGATCATCATTATCATGTCCCTTGGCCAAACAAAGTGGTGTCAGAGTATACTTTATTTTTGGACACGCCCAGTTGGATTACCACCTGTCCTGTAGTGAAACAGCAGCTGGCCGTCGGGTCAAAACGGTCAAAACCCAGGCATCACGGTGAAGCCCAAAATAGCTGGTGAATGGATGTTCACCCCCTCAATATTGGGCCCGTACGCTTTAACCTATATCACTCTATGAAGTGGACATTCTGATTGCCGTTAATTTTTTATCCGTTGCCACCACGCGGTTCTAAGGGGATGCTTTACAGCCAACCTCGAAAAGCGAAATGTAATGCCAAAGAGCAGGTTCATGCACCCTTGCTCCAAGCTGGCCATGGTGCCCGTCATTGCAAGGGTTGGGTCCTCGGTACACCATCAGGCACCGCCCCTGTTAAGACCCCAAATGGGCGTGGATCAGAATGTGAAACCCAGGAAGACACCGATTCATAGTCAATTTTTGGAATCGTAAACCATCTTGCTTTGAACCATAGCTATCCATACCCCAAGAATATAAAAACAACCCTCTCTTGCGCTCTTTGTGGCAACCATGTTTGCCTTCACTGCGTTAAAGGATGCTTCCATTTTGGCCCATTCCCATCTGAAGCAAGGGTCTGTGATGAAGAAATCAGCCGCTGATCCGCAGGCATATCTATAGAAAGCATCCATGGTAGACTGGTTTCCTTAAGGCGCAGGCCAACATCACCGGATGCGGATTGAACCTCCTCATCTCAATGCCAACCTCCTCTTGGATTGCACAAGAAAAGCGATTGAGACTAGCTTCCAGTTGAAGTCCTTGATAGACAAGTTCGGAAATCAGCAAATTAAAAACAAGTGAAATGTGAAACGTGTTGCATCAGCATCCACAACCTCCAGGATGTTTGCAGTTCAGGTCCTAGTTTCCCAAGGAGAACTGTATAAATCAGTCTTTCAAACAAACCAAAAAAAAACTAGTTATATAATGTTGTATATAGCAGCAAACATGGCAAACTAATTACTATAGCTGGTGGTTGTGCAGCCCGGCCTTTTTCTGTTGGCTGGAACAAACCACACTATGAGGTCCGACTCTTTGAAACCGACCAAGCTAAACCACCCTTTGTTTGATACAGGTTTGTTTCGAAACTGGGCACTCCGGAATCTGATGGTTGATCATTAATATCACTACAGTATTTTTTGGTATTAAACATGCCATGATATGCCGTTGCAGTGTCTCTTTTTGGCCTTCAAACAAACGAGACAAATGAGACAAACGAGAGAAACGAAACAAAACCAACATGCCACCAGCGCTTCACTTCAATACCACCGCTTCACATCATCCACATTCAAAATCTTCAAATCACTTAGACTTCCCAGCGCTTCAAACAACCAAAATCATCAAAATCCCATCATCCTGTCATGACACTGGAAATCAGCTGTGGAAAGCGGATGCCCACGTTGCCGCACTTGGGATTTACCCGCCCACCTGGGCACCATGGAACCAAATCCGTAATTGTGGATCTATCCATGTTGGGCCTCGATGCTAAATCTTTTTTTGTATCAAACTCACCAACTTGGCATATGTTTGCATGATTTTGCATGTGCCAACTATGTTTGCATCGTTTCTTGCTGAGGCCCCCAAATTTGATCAAATTTGCACATCTCTCCTCACACATATATGAAAGCCACTTCGGTTGATCTTAAAATAAGAACAACAAATGGTTATATAAGCGTAGAAGCTGCAATTGCAGTTGCAGCAGCAGTAGCAGTAGCAGCAGTGGAACAATCATTACAATCAGCAGTAACAAAAACAACAAGTAACAACACCTTAGACCTCCAAATACGAAAGATGGTATATACCCTCTGGCTATTTAACATAGCCATGGTATAGATGGCCTATTTATAGAGGTTTACCTATTAAAAATGGTGGATCTTTCCATGGCTATGCTAAAAATCAGGACCAGGTCACCTGGCGACACCAAGGGTGGAAAGCGCCTCACCATGCGCCACTCCAAGGGCTGCGACTGCGCAACCGTGCCGTTGGCGACATCGCCGACATCGGCGTCCCAAGACTCCAAGCGCAGTTGGTGGAGGAAATGCTGCGCCTGAAATGCCATGGTTAGTTGGTTAGGCCAGGTGGATTTCAAAATATAATGTTAGTCAATGTTAGCAGAGCAATAGTAAAGCAACATTTTTGGCGGGTTTGTCAGCACCTATGGTAAATTTGGGGATGGCCTACTATTGCTTTAGTACGATGCAAACTCACTATCAAGGGATGTACCTCCAGGTAGTTAGAAGTTGGTTTACACACTTAATTAGTTGCAGCAGCCAACCATTTGGTACAAGATATCAACCGTTTCATGGGGATTTGAGGGATATTAGTGGCATTAGTTGGGATCGTTTTTCTGGGATTAGCATGTTATCTGGGGGTGTGTAATTCTGGTGCCTGAAAGCTAGCGAAGTTGGTTTATAAGATCAAATTGCATTTTTTGATATATATATATATATGTATATATATAATATGTATATATATATATATATGGAGGTTTCCTAAGTCATGGGGGTACTCTCATCCAACTTCGACCACGGCTATATTCCATGCATCACCTCCGAGGCTAGCCAGCGGCTACCGAGGCTGCTACCAATGATCGATGGAAATCAACCCATGGTTACAGTATTATATATGTACATAAACACACACACACATATATATATATAATAGATAGATATACCATCCGGTTATTTAACAGTTTGCCATGGAAAGATCCACCATTTTTAAGAGGTAAACCATCTATTTCGATGGGCCATTGTTTCCATGGCTATGTTAAATAACCAGAGGGTAAGAATAAAAACCAATAACAACAATAAACAATGGGCTGAATTGTTATATAACATTATTACTATTGTTGTTATTTATATTAGTCTGATTCTTACAGTATTCAATCCAATAATAAAAACCATAAACATAATAATGATAGTGATAAGTGATAATAATGATGATAATACAGTAATAATAACAAAAACAACACCAATAACAATAACTATAACAAAAAAAACATCATCACAATTTAAACACACACACATAAGATACAAAGATAGAACAAACATAATAATCTTATTTGAACATATAGTAAAATCTAATAATTGATTAAATGGACACGCACACACACACACACATATATATATATATACATATATTATATGATATACATATATTCATATATCTATTATCCTCTACAGGATGGTGCCCCCCAGTTATAAGTTGGTTTATAAACCCCAGTAGGTATTATAGTTGTAAGTACCATAAACCATAGTTATTGGAGTTATAAACCAACTTAGCTATCTTGCCGGCACCACCTTGTATTATATAAAGAAATTAGTTATTGAGTGAGTTTTTTTGGTTGATCCATGGGGTCTCCACGGCACCTGGGTCTCAGGTGCGACCTGGAGGACCTTCACTTGCATCAGCTGCCTGCCTGTTGCTTCAGACCTGCTGTGCCCCGGGAGACCGGAAGGAAAATATCCTTGGAGTTTTTGTGAGGTAAGTTGTCATTCAAAAATAAGGGTCCCCAATGATAAAACAACAAACCACTTCGGCATTTTTTGAGAAAATTATCTAGTTCTGGCGGCTTTTCCATATATTGCTGTTTTCATGAACTGCAAGGTAATACAACACACGTTTGCAACCTTATTGTAAGAAAAAACTCAAATCGGCTTCGGTTTTGAACGGTTTGTAACTGTCGGGGTGAAGATGAGTTGCTGGCAAACTGTTCAATGGACATGCATTTAATCACGTTTTCTTGGAGCAGCATGTCATCTCCTTCTTAACGCGAGGCAGTGATGCTAATCGAATAGCCACTAGATGGAATCATGTCCAAATACCAAAAAATATATCAAAATATAATATAGGCGGATGATGGTGGATGGATGGACACATCTGGGCCGAATTCTCCAATATACCCCCTTACAAAGAAGCATTCCTACAGCACTCCGCGCTCGTTCATGGGATATCCCTGAGCAACTACATGCAACTGCAAGTATCTGGATATGGCATGAACATGTCTGGAACCCAGAGTGATTCTTCAGAAGCTATGATATGATTCGTCTACATCCAAAAAAATGCCTGAAATTGGTATGGTCGCTCTAATCTGAAGCATCAGCGTGGGATTCTGTCTGGCAAGTATCATTCACTTCAACCTGCTCACGACGTTGGCTATTATGCCATTGCTATGCTGTCAAGCAACCCAGTGCGTTCACCTCGGTCCAAGATGGCCCGAGATCGCAGCCAGTGTGACTGTACAAACCCACAAGCCACACTATTTTCAATGATGAGTCTTGTGCCCTTCGTGTATTTGTATAAATATATATATATGTATTTGGCACACAAATCAGCAGAAAAATCACCTCGCCATCCCCCCCAAACAAAAAAAAGTGATTCATGAATCACCTCAATCTACAACAGTGCCAAGGGCAAATTCGACCTTCCTTTTTTTTGGTATATATATATATAATACATATATATATATAATACATATATATATATATATACTATACATATCTATATATATATATGACATATATATATATATGATATATGGATATATTGTAATATATGTATATATATATATGTAATATATGATAATATATCATGCATCTCACCCCCAACAACCACGGCGCTCGGATCTCTGAGGTCCCAGACCCTGAATTGAGGCAGCCAGCAGAAGTACCAGTAGCCATGTGCCTGAGCCCAATATCATATATATATAAATATGATAATTTTAATATAACCCATATATATATATACAAATATATATATATATATAATCCATATATATATATAGTACTAACATGCTATAAACATATCTAAACATGTTACAAGCAGCACTGCTGAAGCACCCGGTTTTTTCCCGAGATTTTCCAACTAGTGATTTAGTGTTGAAAATCAATGATGCCTATTGAACATAGCAATTATAGGCATTCAGTTATTCATGTTGATTTGCCTTTTCATGTTTTTTTATCGCTGTGGTATCATTATTTGTTGGAAACTCACAGCCGCAACGGCTGAATCATCTAGCAATCATCTACCCACTATTGCTGGGCTATCCTCAATTCGCCATACATCTCTGGTTATTCCTGTCATTGCGGACTCAAACGCATACCATCACAAGGATCTACCAGCTTATGGTTGAAGCAGCGGATTGCAGCCGAAACAGCGCTGCTTCTGTAAATCTGTTGGCAAGTTGCAAAAGCCACCCATTAGTGGCAGCATTATGAAAAGGTGCAAGGTGTGAGATTTGAACTGACACAGCCACGGCATAGAAGGCCTGCGAACGTTCGCAGCTGCTTGGTGGTTGAATGAAATGGACCCAGCTCGACATGTCCAGCATGCTGAAAGTACCAAAATACCATGTATCCTTGTTATACTTGTATGTAATTGCTGTACTTGAACTTGTGGGTCAACTCCGATCGGACTGCGGTCAACAAAAACGGCTAATCTTGGCAAATCTTGGCTTAGGACGTTCTGATGTTTGCCCGCGACTGCCAAATGCAGTGCGTTCCAGCCGGTCACGGTGCCCACATCCAGTAAACCTCCAAAAGCTCAGCAGCCTGGGCCTGATGACGCCTTCACTTACCGTAAGTGACTCATGCCTGTCCAAATGCGAGCTTATGTCTAAAATCAGCTACAGAGATCTACAGAGCATACGAATGATAAATCTTAAATGTATCTAATTAATTATATATCTATGTTTATATATATATACCCAATACTAATGCAAGTTGCGCAGCAGTTATCATAACCAAAGTGGTATTCAAACAAAAAACTTGTTGTCTGCCTCCATCCCTGTCCCCACCTTTGGCTTTGGTGGGCTCTACCTGGACATTGCTTTAGGCGCACCAATACCCTACATTAAACCTACAAAAACATGTGGAAAATCCAGAGGAACCCCAGGAAAATATACAAAAATGTTGATTTTTCCACATCTATGTTAGTTTACCCCAGGGCACCTCTTGTTGGTGGAATTTTACCATGTTGGCTGCATGACTTCTCTAACCCTCAGAACCCGCCAGGACTGTCTACCAAATCCAAAGCAGAGCTTGACACTTTCTTTTTCATCAAGTGATCCCATGATGTGAAAAGGCTGAAAACCTCAATTTTCATCTGGTTGGTGGTATGCCTACCCCTCTGAAAAATGATGGAGTTTCGTCAGTTGGGATGATGACATTCCCAATATATGGAAAGTCAGAAATTTCATGTTCCAAACCACCAACCAGTCACATATATATATATATAGATATATATTAAAAATGGATTAAACATGCTTCGAAGCTCTCATGTGCAAGGCCAAGGCCATGCAAGGCCATGCTGGCGGCCAGCCAGGTTCCAGACCAACAGGCGCAGCACGATGTCATAGCCACCCTGTTTTGCCAACTGAGATGGTGAAACTGGGGGCAACCCAGGGAATCAAAGAAGTGTCTGGGTACCATCTGGTTATTTAACAGTTTGCCATGGAAAGATCCACCATTTATAATAGGTAAACCATCCATAAATGGGCCATTTTCCATGGCTATGTTAAATAACCAGAGGGTAAATTACAATTATAATAACCATATGACCATATGTGATAATTGTTCAAAGAACTATCTGGGTAATTTGTTCAAAGAACTATCTGGGTAAATAATAATAATTCACTAACCTGAAATAAGGTCATTTGGGGATAGTTACTCCTACTAACCATCATTCCCAGTGAGGTCGCAGTGAGGTCGTTACAATTTACCCAGAACTATGTAACTATGTCAGCTCGTTGTTTATTGATACAAAATGAATATATATTCGATTTGTTTGATACTGGAAAACAGTTCAGTAAACCAAGATCTAGGTTTTTTTTCCTGTATAATATATATATATATTCCCTTCAATTCTGGGGTCAGTTCTTTTCCAGTTCCGCGGCTTGGGATGCCAACCTAGGAAAACGGCTGTGACCCAGTCATCAGCGTACCATTTTTTTGAAGCCTTCAACGCCCTGTAAACGAAATGAGTGTAAATATAGCCAAAGTAATATGATAAACCATGTCAATAATTATTAAGCAGCCTCCGTTTAGCAAACTTTGCCATTTGGGACACCACACCCAAGTCTACAATCCCATATATATATATATGTATACATATCAAAGCTTGCAAGACTTTGTGATTGCCTAGTATCATCCAATGTTGAAAAAATGATCAGCATCCCAACCTAATATTTCCCAACTGTTAATTGCCATGGTCTGTTACATGATGTTTGTTCCGTTTTTTTCAGCACCCACCTGTGCTGCGAAATGGATGGGCAACTCCGACTTGTAGGTCTCAGAGGCTGCGCATGGTGGGAATTTGCTTCCTCCTCGCTTCTTGGATTGCAACCCCCAAACATATAGAAAAGGTTAACTTTACCGTCGTTATAGTAGGTTTGTTGTCTGCTTCTATCTTTTTCTGGGTAGATTAGTACGAATCTGTTTATGAGGGAATCTGACCCAGTTACTATAAGCAGTTGACAAACTCCATGGGCCATTTATGATCATTTATGTGGAAGGAGTGGAAGGTTGGTTGAAGTCAGACTTTGGGGGGAGTCTTCCAATCACAAGGGGTTGGATTTACAAGCACTTGATTGGGACGTGTTAATTGTTTTATAGGTCTCAGAAAGGGCGCATACTCCAATGAAATTCCCTCCATAGATAGTCGCTTGTAGACATGCCGGGAAACGCCTATGCTGAGCCACCAAGGCCACCAGCTCGGACAAAACTACCCAGCCAATGACGAGAGCGGGAAACTCTTCCAAGGTTTTTGTTGACCAAAATTGGTGAAGTACCAGAACGGTATGCAACCAAATAAATTAACAAAATCAAATAACCAAATATACGTAAGTATATAATTGAAAGTAGTAATTGTTTGAATAAATGTATCCACAGTAGTATTTTCGTCCTGGTTGATGCTCATTGGCATCACTGAGCATCCCAAGCACTGGCAATCGATACGTCTGCACGCATCTGAAGCCAGGGCATGGCATGGGGTGCTACATCCGTGGAAAATCAATACCCTCAAGACACTGCAAAACTCTAATGCAAGAAACACATTAATCCGCTGTATTCAGTAGATTTCAGTAGTATCGATAGAAGGAAATGAAGAAACAAGTGAGACTTTCATCCACTTGTCCCTGTAGCACTGTAGCGCTTAACATGGATGACCAGCATCTCTGTCCCAATGAAAACGGATCTCCGACTTTAAGACCCATTCGGCACATCATGTGGATCATCATGCACCACATTGTGTGATCGCCAATACTTAGAATCATAATCCCACCAGAATGCACATCTAATTCAGTTGCAAAAAATCATCAACAGCGCACGACTCATTCTGGGTAACGTACGTCCAAAACACCAAAGGTGCACTGAGTGGCACTGGGATTGGGGAATTCCCATTTATATCCCTGGCAAAAGAACTATGATGTTTCATTGTAGGGGTCATATTCCTGCAGGGTGAGAATCTGGTTAAATGATGTTAAATGTGGTAAAGCCAATTTGATAAACCATCCCCAAGTCATCATCATTTTGTGTTATATTTCAACTATCCACAGGTAAAACCCTCATTGGGATCATCAACACCGACTACAAGCCGACTACCATATGCCATATGCAGTGTTTGATGATATGTTGATGATGACTTTCCCATGCTTGTGGCTTCTTGTTGGTCAATGGGAATTTCAGGATCCTAAAATGGAGGTACTGTACCATATAAGGCCATATTTTCTGGGGATATTCTCTTACATAGGCCTTATATTGCCTTATATATGGTAGGTACCTCCAATCAATCGGTTCCTGAAATTCCCATTGATGTTGGAGCCCCCCCAAAAAACACCCGCGGAACAAAGCACCTCCAAAAGGAAAGCGACCATTTCAGCGTTGCCTCACAGAGTTCTGGGGAAAGCCATGGGCCATGGGGGTTCAATGCCCTCTGGCCCTCTGGTAATCTACATCAGCTGGTCCGATTGTGGATGGTTCACTTATCGAAATCAGGTGATCCTGGTGGTTTTCCATACTTATCTTAGATTGCCAAACGTCTGCATATATGCAAATGTATGCATGTACATATGCATGATATATATATAATCGAATACGATTTTATGTATATGGCAAAAAAGAAAACATCTTATGGGGATATCATTGTAGGCATATCTTTATATAATTATTGTGAGATATTGTGAGTACACTGAGTACACGATGGATTAGTGATTAGTGATTAGTTTTGACCATCAAAACTAGATTTGGGCTGGTCCAAAACTTGTGATAGCCGTCTGTCATCGGCTGTCATCATCTATATGTGCAAGTGGCCATGTTGGGGTATACATTGTGAATCGGGTAGGTAAACTAACTAGGACCATGGCTGTTAACCAGTGTTGAACTATCATTCCTTAATTCTATCAACATCTTGTCGATGACCCCCGCCCTCCCGCGTTTTGTTCGCGATGCTTTGGCTTTCTATGACTTTCCCAATAATACAACAGATCCCACATGGGTACGGCTTAGCATCCATATGCATCCATACAATCCCCCAATGGTCAGTGGTTGGGGATGGTTTGCCGTTCTCGGCTTGCCAGCATACAAACCACAGCAGTTTATTGACATTCCCCCGGCATGAGACCCCGCCTGCAGCCGATGCAATGTGCAATGAAGTGTATCCTTGGTAAGACATGCCCTGAACAGCTGAACAAACTAAGCCAGTGATGCACTTGGGACAACCTGGGAGTATCAAACTGCCGATGGTCACCCAAGTGCCAGCGACTTAGTCGCGGGTCACCCGGAATCATGGGAGCTGCAACCCAAAAGTCTGGGACTTTTACATCACAGGGGGAACAATAACCGTAGCCAGGCTACAGCCGCTCAACATGCAGCCAGTATGTCAGTATGGCCAGTCTTCCAACATGCACAGAATGAGGCAATGGCCGTGAATACTGCGCTGATTCACGTCCTGCAGCCATGAAACTTGACCGTCGAAAAAAATGGGGAACCGATGTTTGGGAGCTATGGGGGGAACCATGTTGGAGATGTTGGTTGCTAAACAGCCACCAAGAACTCTTAGGGAACACTCAGCTGTTGCCTACTTGGAGGATCACAACTGGATGTAACTGGTTATTCCAACTTAACCAGCCTTACAAATTTGGTATATCATGGTTTATTCACCCCTATGGCTGGGTTGCAACTCGATGTTTCAACAATTTATTCGTCCTGATTTTTTCAGTATACCATTGTATCCACCAATTTCGTAGTTCGGGCCATCCTCGATCCGTAACTACCCGCTCGTCATCCCGGCTCGGTCCACAGCCACAAGTCGTTCCAACGCCACTGGTTCTTCCTTCTGCAAGCGAAGCCCCTGCGCAACTGACGTGATCTGATGTGACATGGCAAAATAAACATAATATATATATATAATTATATATATATACATAATTATATATTATATATATAATGTGACGGTTTGTCGAAGTGTCTCCTGGTTTGGTTGATAAATCGTAATACCTTGCGCGCCGTTTCTTGTTTGGTCTTTAAAATTATGACTTATCTAAATAGTCGGACACCCTGCATTCTATATTTAATGTTTGAAGCCGTAGCTAAAACCTGCAGTAAATGCTAACACACGTCTATATGAAGTGTGTGACGCTGCTAGTTATTAGTGGTGGAACTGGAATATTTGTTCATCTGCTGCAGGGCTTGTCGTTGCCTTTGCTGTCACTGTTGCTTTTGTTAAGCACACAGGATAAACTACAAGTTCTCTGGTGGCGACTGGGTCACGGGTCAGCCAAAACCGCTTTTCGAAATTTTTGCTAGCGCATTGCTAGCGGGGATCTAGCGGGTAAAATTATGATAAATTACATACAAATTCGCAAAATTGAGCCGCAACCTCAAAAATATAGAAAAACGGTTAAGTAGCACAGAGATTCACTAAGACATCCTGAGGTTTGAGGAGCCAAGTGTTACATCTGGACTTTTCTTCATGTTGAAATAACAGGCAGTCAGGAACACATTGAAAAATATCCTTGAACATGGGTGT
This sequence comes from Cladocopium goreaui, assembly GCA_947184155.2. Lineage (NCBI taxonomy): Eukaryota > Dinophyceae > Suessiales > Symbiodiniaceae > Cladocopium > Cladocopium goreaui. The sequence continues at coordinate 44,578 of CAMXCT020002746.1, read as the reverse complement.
GAAAAAACTAACGCAAACCTAGCGGGTTTGCTAGCGCTGCCTTGCATAATTGGTGAATGTAGTTGCGTGCCGCCGGATAACAAAGGGCAAAATCCACTAGGTCCGCACTAATTATCAACCACGGGTACAAAACTTCTGTCAACTATTTGGGGCAAATTGTCAAATATATACAAAACTGAATCAGGGATTACATGGGAATATATTTAGGTATTTAATGTGGTGATGCAATCAACATCGACCAAACATATGATTCCCAAAAATTAACAAACCCAATGCATTTTACCAAGGGGATCGTTTCGGGTATGTGATATTTGGGGAAGGAATGACTAACAATTCAACAGCAGGCCTTCCCACTCAACTGCAGCGCATAGGCCTTGCAGGACAGCAAACGTCTTATTTGACACAACATATCGACGTTCGTTTTCCTGGATGATGGACAACCACAATGTTTATTCTTTTACCATCTGGTTATTTAACATAGCCATGGAAAATCCCTTATAAATGAAGGTTTTAATGGGAAAATCATCTATAAATGACCGATTTTCCATGGCTATGTTAAATAACCAGAGGGTACATTTTTCGGATAAACAACAAAATCTTAATATGCTCAGTGATTGCACGGCGCGACTTAAACTTATCAAACTGCACGCGTGTTCTTCGCACGCACCGAGGCTACCTCGCAATTGAGACACGTTCCCACCGGTGCTGCATTTGGAATGCATAGGTAGAGGGTCCATATGTAGGGTGTGGGAGGAAATCCCATATCCCAATCATTCCCAATCCATTACGTTTGACAGCTCGCTCCATGCTCTAATGTAAGTGCCTCAACAGAACATGCAACACCAATGCCGTTTTTAGCACCCAAACACCGCCGTTGGGCCATTGAATGATGATTAAATCACCATTTGGCTATTTCGTGATGCTTAAACCCACATTCCTGATGTTTGGGCCAGAATTTTTGATGGTTGAACCATCATGTTTGTTGAAATTGCCATATGTGATGGTGAAAATCAGCAATGTGGTGATTTTGTTATAGCTCAAATCTGGTCAAAATCACAATTTTCGTCGTAAAAATCCTATGTTTGAAGCAAACATCCAAGGCATTCGAGGCCAAGCCACATAGGGAATGGTTTCCTGCGCCCTCAGCGATAAATGCGACTCTTGTAGCTCGATGCGCATAGCCTCAGCGACAACGTCGGCCAGTCGGTCAATGGTTGTTAATATTGTGATACAAACAGATAAATAGGTCAAACGATATCGGATCGATAATTATAGATAGGTCAATGGTCACATTTTAGTTTTTCAACTATGATTCATTAGTTAATTGGAAATATTACTATTCAAATGATAGTTGCTATGGCTATAAATATATGTGCATATTAATTTGCTGGTAATGTACCACAATGATGATATATTGATATATTGCATAATATGGCAAAATAAGTCATCAATGGTCATCAACATAGGCCAATGGAATCATATGTTCAGTTACCCCAATGCTCCATGTATGGAATATTTGCGCGATTTGTCATCTAAAAAATACCCACATGTCGGTAACGTTTCCATACATGGAGCATATGGGTTATTTAACTAATTGATTGGTCAAAAACGAAGTTCGTCAGTTTCGTTGGAAATCGATCATGTGCTCGTTTCCTGGCAAACCGGTACGTCACATAGTGGCAAGGTGAAAAAAAACTGTATGTTTCCTGGTCGGACTCCAAATGCTAGTATAAAGGAAATCAATGTTTTTGTTGGTGGAACATGCTAGTGGAACCACACATCTTTGATGTGGAACAATTTTCATCTTCAAAAATGGCAGAAAACATATCAAAATCCCCAAAATTAGAACATGTTAATTGAGATCTTTGTAAGATGCGTTCCATGTTAATGAATTGATTGTTACATCATTACCATGGTTGGAATTGTGCAAATGACCGGATTGTTTCCATGTTAGCAATCAGCGACGCATTTTTGGGTGCTTTTCGTGTTTAACATGGAACACTGCCCTTCAAAACCTCAGAAGTTGTTTTTCTTCTATGTATAGTCCTTTGGGGGAGTAACTGAGTAACTGCCTGCTGCAAGCCGTGCACCTGCAGGAATTCTTCATCAGGCCGGGGACCATCGTAGGCCACCCTTGGTAAATAGCAATTCGAACAGGGAAAATAGTGATGAAACGTTAGAGGCTGAGATTCCAGACTTTGAGTTCTTTGAGACAAGCCCATATGGTGGGACATCTTTTTTTAAGGACTCTTCCTCGAATGCCATGTGTTGATTTTAACAAACATGGTTCCTTTTTCTGCAAGCGTAAAGTACATATATATATATATGTATATCAGTACATCTGGCAAGTGGATTTATATTTCACCCTCAGGAAGAATGAGGGTGACCTAGCCAACAATCATTCCAGATCTTTCCAGGAAGTCAGTTTAAAAAACACATCTGGGTGAGCACCAGCCAAACATGGCCGCTCCACACCTGGTTCGGCCAAGTGACCATCAAACTAGCTGGAGAGTTCATTGAAATTTTATCCCACCAAGGATGGTTTCATTTTTGCGGGTGTCACCATGGCGACAAACCTCGTTTAAGTTGAGATAAACCCCTACAACTATGGTTAGAATTGGTTAGATACTCATAACCTCAACTGCAGATTCCCAGCTCCCCAGCTCCTTGAGGAGCCGTACACCTCAATTTCCTGGCAGGAATCTGAACCCGGTGAAAAGAAGCCATGAATGGTTTCCAACTGGCCCAACCTTCACTGATTCACCTCGACTTCGGCTTCACCTCCAAGCCTCTTATGAGCAGCCCATGGCCGTTCAGGAAGACTCTATCACCATGTAGGACAATTGAAGTAAGTGCGATTGCCTGCCATTATGCCGATTATGCCGATTATGCCCATTATGCCCATTATGCCCATTATGCTCATTCTGCGTTCAATTTTCGGGGGGTTGAGACGCACATCTTTTTCGTCCACGCGCCAAGCCACAGTCGTCGTGCTCCTCGGCTATCACCTGCTGCACAAATGCGGACCGAAGGACACCCAGCACACCGAGGGTCACCGCATTTGTTGAACCTTTTGGTAGGCATACATCCCAGAGCCATTGGCAAAGCACGCACGCGCCAGCCTGGCAGGATGCAGGTGTATTTCGGGTGTCACAGTAGCTGTTCTACCAAAGTGAAGATTGAGGAGTGCCCATGAGGTATGCTTTAGATATGCAAAAGCCATCTTGCAAGAACCAACGAAAACACACACACACATATACCTTGCTCATCCTTTTTCTCAAGGGTCCCGTGCTGTAAACCCATTCATGTCTTTTTGCTGGATCATTGCTTTGGTGGGTCATAATGAATGGATCGCCGGAGAAGTGTGTACATACAGTATCCTAGTAATATCATGTAATATCTAATAAAGCTCTGTATAGATCTGGGTTAATATTCTGGTTGGTGGTTTCAATCCCTCTGAAAATATCAGTCAATGGGAAGGATTATCCCATATATTATGGAAAAAAACGAACCACCAATCAGTCATATTTCACTAACCTGAAATAAAGCCATTTGGTGATTCTTCCCTCAACACTCCAGTGAGGTCACGACGTGAGGTCACGAAAAAATGGAGCCATGGCTCCCCGGCAGCAGCCCGCGGTAGAGCATGTGACCACGCCAGGTTTGTAACAAAAGACCAGCTACACCTGCGAGGCACAGTAGCTGGTGGCAAAGAGTAGCAGCAGAGCCTATATCCCGGTAGCATTGCCGTGAACATGGGTGATTTTAATAAAGAACATGATGATAAACATCGATAAACCATCAACATTTTGGGGACTAGCCTAGTGAAATTGGGGATGATGCATCTATATCAATCCCTAATTGGTTTTACCACATTTCAGACAAACCATTTCAGACAAACCCATTTGTCGATGATCCATCCATATCAATGCCCGGACCATGATCTCAGTGGATTGATGGACAAAGAGTAAACATCTACAGGAGACCATGGGATTGGTGATTGCTTGGTGGTATACCATGGTATAGCTACCATAAAATTAGGCTGTTAACCCGACGAAATCATGTTTAACCCATAAATTGGTTGGTGGTATACCTACCATAAATTATGTTTAACCCAACATAAATTGCTTGGTGGTATACGTACCCCTCTGAAACATATGAAAGTCAATGGGAAGGATTAATTATCCCATATAATATGGAAAGAAAATGTTCCAAACCACCAATCAGTAAAGGGTTTTCCTGCAACTGTTCATTTCAAACATATCCATGATGACTGACATCAAAACCAGCAGTGAACGTAAGACTTGACCATCTATGGCCAGCTTCAGGCCCCAAGTCTGGTTACCACCAAGTGGAGTTGCGACTGCCCCAAATAGTGATCATGGTTTAGCAAAATGACCCACTACTCACTCAACACAGCATGAACATGAATGACATGGTTCTGCCCCGATTTCTGCATAGAAGGGCTGTCTGCTGTGTGCACTGCCGTATTTTGATCTTCTATGATCTTGTTGAAAACATTGTAGCAGAACAACCTTGTACTCTCTGGTAATTTAACATAGCTATTGAACATGGCCATAGAAATAGTGGATTTACCTATCAAAAATGGTGATTTTCCATAGCTATGTTAGTTTACCAGAGGGTAACCTTCACACTTGAGGCTGGTGGCTTCAACTGGTAATCCAACATGGCAATGGAACACCCTCCACCGTTGCGGGTCGGGCACCGTTGGTGCCTGCATGCGACCAGCATCCATGGGTCACCTCGCCGCGTCAGCAACTCACCAGGACTTTCGGCGGCAAAACATGCAACAAAAATGTGCACACACACACACACACTATGGGATATTCATGGATATTCCGATATCTGCGGACGCACTTTAGACTTTGTCGGTCACAGAACATGTCACACAACATGCCACACTCAGGATCCAGCAAACCTGGGCCATCGTTTTTTCACCGAAGGGCGGTAACAAAGAATGCACATCTGGCTGGTAATTCCAACCACCTGGAAAGATAGTAGGCCTAGTAGGCGATGCCCCAGGTAAGATCGAAGAAATATGTCAAAGCACCAGGCAGTAGCTACGATTGGCCCATTATATCCCCATCATACCCCCATGTTCGATCATTCAATCTGTTGAATCCCCACGTGTGTTGTTCATCCCACGGGCGATTGGTTAAACTACTCGTCAACCACCAACCTGAAATGTAGACAGAATCATGTGGCAAAATCCAAAGAAAAAAGCATCCCATTCACCAACCATGACTGGGGTCATACTTTGGTTTTTACCTCAACCTACCGGTAGTTACACACCAAGGGATTCACTGAGGCATTTGGCCTGGCTGGTTCTCATGCTCTGCATCTGACTCTTCACCACATCAAATGGCCAAGCCGCAATCCAACCTGAAAACCGACGTCGATGAAAAACCGGGGGTTATGCCATGGGGCACACAGAATGGGAAGATGTCAGGATATAATTACTGTGATGATCCTGGGAAGTTGTGCATATTTCTGTGAGTACCCTCTGGCAATTTAAGAGAATAGCTACGGGAAATGACCCATGGACTAGATGATTTACCTATGAACATGGCTATTTTCCATGTCTTTGTTAGATTACTTACTACAGGGCATTGACCGACAACAATGAGACATCATTGGACGTGTGAAATAAATTATGGTGTAACCAGCTAGCAGGGAAACCTGAAACCTGAAGTGGATCAGATCATCAGGGAACAAAAACATGAAAAGAGTGCCAGTGTCAATGGTATCAACTAGAATTAGAACGTATTGATAGTTACAACTTGTTACAACTTGCAACACATGCCATGAAACTCACAGAGCTGCTTTAGAGCCTTGTGAGCCTGTATGTTGCATGTTACACATGTTCGTTAAGACCTCGGTCTCCCTACAACGAACCATTAACCGGTATTGTACCATGCAAAGTTGCTCAATCTTGGCTGTAGCACATTCCAGAAAAATTGAGGACATATCAAAAATCCAACCAGGCCTTAGATATACCTCCATGTGCGACAAACAAAATGCCAAAAGCAAACTTGTGTGGAAAACTGTAGCCAAGTTCCAATAAAAAATCCAAATGCATCGTTTCTATCCATTTCTTGCAACTCCAAGCAAGGTTTGAGGTTTGCCCCGCAAACATCAAGGTATTCTGTGGGGATCCATGGGGGGGTTCGTGCCACGCAACAGCAAACGGTGATGCAGCTGCCGCGCAGAAAGGGGCGATCGCCAAGGTCGCCCGACAGAGGAAGATCGCGAAGGTCGCTCAACTTGTCCTCAACGCTTCGGTTTATGGTGCTGGCATGACATGCATGATGATAATACAGTACTGGTTGGTGGTTTCAACCCCTCTGAAAAATATTAGTCAGTTGGGGTTACTATTCCCAATATATGGAAAAAAAAATACTGTTCCAAACCACCAACCAGAGTAAATAATACTGTATACATTTTTGCACATACACATACTACATTTCTATACACGCATGTATTAAACACACTATATCTATATATATATATATATACTACTGATAATGATATATGTATATAACTTACATACATATATAGGGACAATCACCTTGGGGGGACACCACCAGACACTAGGTGCAATTGGCTACACAGCAAAGCTTCGGTACAACGTCCCTAACCAAAGGGAAAGTTACGGGTAACCCTCTACCCCAAGGCAACGGTCAGTGCCTGTTTTCCGCGCCTATTGGCTTGAGCCCTCCCTGGGCAGTCGGCAGACAGTGCAGTGGTCACACATGTCTAAACATGCCATGCTTGCATCCCCCCTGACCGCTGTGCTGTCAGGTTAGAGGATCAAAAGCACTAAAATCTTCCTTCTCGTCCCAGGGGTAGCCGTTCTCCTGGGCAAGCTTCTTCACAAGGTAGAGGAAGTTGGCATGATGGCTTTCGAGCTCCTTCAGCATCATTCGTTTGTGAACCTTTCTTCCAGAAGTAAACTTCTCATCGTGAACCAATCGCCAGTGCTGGCGTTGCTGGTAAAACTGCAACATCACCTTGATGGCACCAATCTTCGTCAGCGCATCTGCTAGCTGCGCCAATCCATTCACCCATCTGAATTGAGTGCCAACCTGGTAGGCTCGGTTGACTGCCAACGTGAGTTCATAGCCACATCTGCTGTCACGTAGGCCGTGCAATGAGCTAAGGTTTCTCGTTGCAGCGTCGTATATTCCACGACTGTCCAAAACCAGTGCGCCAGGGATCTTCTTGACGAGGTCGTTCATCTCGCCACGTTGAGGTACAGCACCAAGTAGTTCTGCGATCAAAGCTCGCAGTTGAAAGTTCATGTCTTCACCGAGGGTCAAAGCTTGGACCTCGGATCCGTTGCTCCCAAGGCTCTGTCTTGGAGCTTTTCCACTCTTCCACTGCAAAACCGCAAACTGTCGTTCTTCTCCAAAAAGAACATCTGAAGGTGCAAGAGCGGTGAGGATTCCCACCGTAGAAGATCGGTCTGGTCGATTTCCTTGGCTTGCATCTGTCCAAGTGATGACTGCTAAGTCCTTGGTCTCCCATGTTGGAAAGAAAAGTGTTTGTCCAGCTCGTCGACGCATTTCTCTCACGAGCTTGTTCACCTTGTGCAACGTTCCAATCGTTGCCTTGCCAATCTCCGACAAGAGCAACGAAGTCTCGGCCAGGTACTCTGGAACGGTCTGTGTTGATCGCCAGCTGATAGTACCTAAAACGCCACGAAGTGAAGAAACTTCTGAGGGGTTCAGTTCAGCCTTTGTAGATCGGCTTGGATCTATCTTCACTTCTTCAATCCATTTGTCTGTGTACTCCTTCTGGTCCACAGAGATCGACTTGTCGTCGTGTTGCACAATGTGGGTGCCGGCAAACGTGAAGTCGCCAATGTCCCATTTGCCCCATCTGAAAGCAGATTGCAGTTTGGCTTCTGCCTCCAAAAACTCTTTTGACCCGTCTCCAGAAATCAGGAAGTCATCCACGTGAATTCCAGCAAGTCCAATGAGGGTCAGCTCGCCGTTTCTCATGGTGTACAGGGCATAGAGGCATCTGTCGGCTTTCATTTGTCGCCAGCCATGCTCCAGAAGCGTTCTCTGGCATCTTTCAAACCATTTCCTCGGAGCATGTGCTAACCCATAGAATGCTTGCACAACTCGTAGGGCTCGTCCATCTCCAGGTGAAGCACCAAACATGCGGGCTAACTCTGGTGGAGCCCATACTGTCAATTCTTCATCTTCCAGTGAAGTACCTGTTTGAAGGAAGGCTGATGTCACATCTCCTGACTTCAGGGTGAACTTCAGCGCCGCTGTCAAAGCTAAAAGTGCATTTCTTGACCCTTTGCCCATTGTCGGTGCGGTGGTTTGCACCTCAGTCAAGTTGTGTGCTTGGAAACCTAGCACAACCAGGCGTGCCTTGGCATCTCCGGTTTGCTTCCTTGTAAGCACCCATCTCATTGACATTATGGCACCAGGATTCAAATCCTTGAGTTCTTTCGGGGTCAAGTTTCTCAAAGCTTTGGAGACAATGACGTTGGAAATCTCCTTTGCCTGGGCAATGTCGAATTCCTTCTTCTGGTCCAGCGTCAGGCGGTTCCAGCTAAGTTCTCGCCCCTTTTCGGCCATCTTCTTCGATAACCAAACATAGCCTTTCTTCTTGGAGTGGCACTTTGCCAGCCAGGAGAAGTCATCTTCGCAGATGTCCAGCTCTACCGCCAAGAAGGTATCTTTCGGTGGAGCCGCTGTTGGTTGATCATCAGCTTCAGGTAGGTCACCATCTCGAATCAGCTCCTCGGACTCGGCAGCCTCGCTTGCGGAGCTTACTGACTTTCAATCCGATGAAGAGCTATCATCGTCATCTTGAGGCTTTTCACCCTCAGCAGGTGCACTGCGCCCTTCATAGTTGTCATACATGAAAAGTCTCCCCCCTGAATCTTGATGGTGTCCTCGATGTCCACCAGGAAGAACACATTCAGGGGCCGCACAAATGTTTGAGCCAGCGCTTGCCGAAGATTGGGTTGGAAGGCCATCAAGTTGATCAGGACCTTTCCGCCTCAAAGTCTGCGTCAAAGATGGTGTACTTCCAGTTGCTGTTGGAACTGGTTCAGGTTGTCCAGGCTGTAGTTCATCAGAGCCACCATCTCGTGGAGGATCTTCCTCAGCCTTTCGTTTTCCTTTTGGAACACTGCGTCGAACTTTTGCAGGTCGCTGGATCACCTCTTTCAACTCAAAGTGAGTCTCCCCAGTCCATCTATCTTGAAGCGTCTTGTTCTCCTCGATGGTGTCCTTGATGGTGACGTGCTCGCCAGTGGCAATCACCTTGACATAGGTTGTCCTTGTGCCTTTCAGCTCATCTGTGGACACAGGGCATGTTGAAACCTTCGAGGGATTGAACAAGCCAAGTCGAGGAAGAGCATGATGTCGAATCAGAACTCGTTGTCCTCCTCGCTCGATGATGGACCATGAGTCAGTGCTTGTGGTCGGTTGTTGGAGCACTGTAGCGGGAGTCACATCTTCAACTTGTTGTCTTTCGCTGGGAACATCACCTGCAACATCCAGGTAGTAGCGCCCTTGAAACATCTTCATGAGGGACTCGACAGAGACAGGAGTCTTGTAGATGGCGGTGCCTTCAAGTTGAGCTTTCAGTTGTTCAGGTTGCGTTGTTGGTCGAACCTGATTGGTCTTTGCCCTAATGAGGGTAGCACCAGAAGCCAGCCACAAGGTTGATCCCTCCTGGACAATCAGTCTCAGAGGTCCAGTCCAAACTCCTTTCACTTTTCCAGGGCGTACGCGTTGGCGCCAGAGCATCACAAGTTGACCAGAGTGATATCGATGATTCACAGGTCGTCCAACTGAGTTTGCAAGCTTGCTAAAACGCTCGCTGGCTCGTTCTTTCTCAAAAGCCAGCTTGGCTCTTTCACGAGCTTTTGCCAAACCATCAAATGCTTTGTGAGGTGAAATTCCAGGAAGTAGTTGTTCATCATCCAAAGTTCCACCTCCATGGCCAAAAACCCATTGATGAGCGCTAAAACCAGTTGGACCAATGTGTCCATTCATGGCTGAAGCAGCCAGCTTGAAAAGGATTGGGACGCTCAGTTTGCTCCCTTCTCTCATGAGGCGCTCAACGGTCCTTTTTCCCACGCCAATGGCAGCTTCTTCAGAACCCATCATCCAATGAGCTTCAGCAGGAGCAATCGTGAGACCAATGCCACTTCGGTTCACGAAATCTTGCATCTCCTGACTGGTGTAGTATCTTGCAGAGTCTGCCACTAGCCACTTTGGTGTTGGGTATGTTGCCAGCCAGTTGGAGAGTGAGGCCACAACATCAGAGGTCTTGGGCTCCCAGGCGTTGGAGTAGTTCTGCAGGTGCTCGAACATGGTGAGGCCGCTTGCACGATCTCTGAAGATGATCAGCTTGTGCTTGGTCTTCTCCTCGGATCCCTTGTCTCCAGGCTCTTCGAACTCGAAGACGTCGGTGCCAAGGTACTCAAAGATCTTGGGCTCTTCACCTGTCGAAGCTGGTGGATGAGGCCTCGGCTTCGAAGCTTCCACGCACTCAGGACACTTCAAGTTCTGAGCTATCTCCAATGCCCATCCAGGAGCGCCTTTTGATCTCAAAAGTTGGACCAGGCTGCTCATGCCGGTGTGCCCAGCAGCTCGGTGCACACGCAGCATAGTCTGCTTGATCTCCTCCAGCTTCTTGCCAGTGGGCGCCGTCTCCAGCGCCAGCTTCTTGCGGGTGACGGCCATGACCATGCCGCCGCAGGAAGTCGAAGAGCTCGATGTAGATGCCGCCAAAGTCGAAGGTGATGTCATAGTCGAGGATGAAGGCCGCGTCGAAGATGAGGTCAAAGTCCATGGTGAAGTCGAAGTCGAAGTCAAAGTCGGTGTCGATGTCAAAGTCCTGGATGAAGTGGTGTTGTAGTCCTCCGCGTCCACATAGTTGAGCAGGAACTTCTCGGTCATCTTCTCCAGGGAGTAGGCATCGGTGGTCCAAGCATGCTCGAGGGCTTTGACAACAGCTTTGCACATCTTCGGCGGGTAGTATGCGCTTGCTTGCGCAGCTTCACCTCTGCATTCTGCATGCTGGTGAGACTCATCACATCGGCGGCAGAGCGTCATCCACAGCTCCCTGCTGGTGGTCAGCACCAACCATCTTTTTCTCAACGGCAGGCCCTTCCATTCAAGGCCGTAGCAGCACCCATCGAAGCGCGCCCAAAAGACATCGCGCTTGTGGTAGCGCATCTTTTTGAGCAACTTCCTGATTGCCTTTGAACTCCATCCTGCATGGGCTGACGCAGGCCATTCCCATGCAACATCGCCACCTGAGGACAAAACGGTGTCCAAAGCATCAACCACCTCTTCATTGCGACGTAGGTCTTGTCCTCGACGCTTCATGAAGTTGTCCCATTGTTTAGGTGACCTCGGAGTCAGGTTCTGTAGAGAACTCAGCCTTGTGCACTTCATTGAAACCCAGGCCAACTTCGGTTTCTGAAGGTCTATGGTGTCCTTCAAAAGGCTGGTCCCCTTCTTGGTGTCCAGGTCGAAGCCATTCTTGTAGTTCACTCTCAGGGTGGTGTAGCCAGCTGCCTCAAAGGTCGAAGACAGCTCCGATGTGGGGCTACACGCAATTTCCATCAGGTCCACTTGGTGATTCACCATGCTGAAGAGCTCTTTCACGGGCTGCATCAAGACTGTGGTCAATGCAGCTGCCTTTGCAAGTCGCCGTGCCAAAACAGGGCGGACCAACTTTTTGGTCACATTTGGAGCAGTCTCGAGGCTTTCAAAGGTCGCCTCAACTGCCGGGCTCAGCTGATTGTTTCCAGCTTCAGTTCCAGTGCCATGCGCAAAGTTGTTGATCGTGGTGCAGTCAAATTCCGGGTGATAGTTGTCCGTGTTGGCAATGTGAAGGTTGTAGGATTGATTCCCAGGTTCAGCCTCCAGCCGAGTTTGGGACATTCCAGGAGTGTCACCTCCTGAGCCCATCCGCTCTCTCAAGCTTTTCAGTGACTTCCACAAGGCATTCAGCTTTCCCCTTCCGACGAGATCGTCAGCACCTCGTCCACCACATAGATCTGGGTCTCCTTTGGAGAGGTCTCTGCCGGTGTTGACGATGCAGCTGCAAGCTCCGTCGGGGGCTCCATGAGTTCCTTCTCCTTCTTGATACGCATCAGGGCCGCAGGCGGTGCCTTTGCCTTGGCCTTTGTGGTCACTGGTGTCCTCGGCTCTGGCTGAAACTCCGGTGGCACTTCGGGAGTCTCGGGCACTGTTGTCGGAGTAGTCGGCGTAGCTGTAGTCCCCGGCATAGTCGGCATAGTTGTAGATGCCATGCCAGGCTCTGTCGTGCCAGTGCCAGCCATCAGGGTTTTGCCAAGACGTTCGTCGGCCTTGACCATCACTGTTGTTCTTCCAGCCCCACCACTGTGAACCAAACCACGTCCACGTATCTCCATGAGCTTGCCGTTGAAGATCTTCTCGTTCATGTTGGCCTTGGCATACTGTTGGGCCAACTCCATCTGCGCAGCTTCCACATGAGTTGGTTCCGGCCCTATGGCTCTTGTCTCCCCTTGGTACGTCCCCTTGGCCACATAGCTGAGACGCAGGCCGCATCTCTTGCACGCATGCCACCTCGCGTACTTGTTCTGCCTCAGCGCACCTGGAAGGTGCATCCCGTCGCATGGCCAACCTTGGTGACGTGGGTCCATTGGAGTCGCAGGGCAACATGGCTTTGAAGCTGTGCTCATACTTCGGCAAGTTCAGCTCCGATTGCAAAGCTTGAAGGCGTTGAGCCAAAGAGCTAAGGCGATCGGCCAACGGTGGTTTCTCATCCTCAGGCATGAACACCAAAACGTGTCCAACTGGTTCACCATCATGTGCATGGGTTTCAGGGCTTTCTTCAGGAACAACTGGCATCCATGTACCTGTGGCTTCATCAAACACTTCACGATCCCCGCGGCTTTCGCGGCTTGTGCTCTCATTTTCCGTCGTGTTGAGGTGTCTGGTAAAAGAAGCACTGCGTGACCCAAAAACTCCAGGTCCAAAAGGCCTTTCAACTGGTGACTCAGGTTCGTAGTCATCAGGGGTCACTTGCGGCACATCAGCAAAAGAAAGTGGGCTCACACGTGATGTTTCTCCTGCGCTGCATGGGATGCCTTCAGAGGCGTCAAGGTCGATGGGAAAGAGCATGTTTCTGGTGATGGTCCCATCAGCTGTTGCCAAAACCGCAGCACTCACATGCGCTGAGGGCTGTGAAGGTCTTGGATCAGACCTCATTGTTGCTTCTGATCTCGTTCTCTTCGGTCTACCATGGTCTCCATCACCGTCGCCACCACCATCGCGATGACGATCTTCATGGTCATCTCCTTCTCCATCACGTCGGTCACCACGTCCATGGTCAGGTCGTTCAGGAGGCTTCACAAGCGTTGAGAGGCTCACAGACTTCTCAAACAGGTGCAAGGCCAGGTGTCCACTTCTCAAACTGGTCAGTGGACTGGCTCTCCATTCTCCCAAGGCGTTCTTGTGGGCCATATACTCACCCTTGTAGGCGATGAGAGCTTGTCGTTGGCGAAGATCTCGAGCTCCAAGTAGAAGAGGAGTGTTCTCCGCAGATCCGTCAAGCAAGTAGAATGCCACTTCTCCCAAGGACGGGGTGTCCAGCATCAGCTTTGACACAGCTTGTTGTGTCTGCCCATTGCCAAAACGAAACCTTGGTCGATCTCGAAGGCATATCCTGTAGGGGAAGTTGCCCTCGTCCAGCATCCTTGAAGCACTTGCCACACCAGCAACTGACTCGGTGGCGCCGGTGTCCAGCACAACCTTGGAGGCTCCAATTGACTGAAGCTCTTCACAGTCCTGGGTGGAGAGGACATTGATCTCCCCTGTGGGCACGTAGAAGCCATAGTCATCATGGGAGGTGAAGTAGGCTCTTCCCTTTGAGCTTGAAGGAGAACCTTTTGGAGATCCCTTTGGGGAACCTTTGTTCCTCGAAAACCGGTCAGGGCAAAACTGGTATGTGTGGTCAGGACGGCCACAGATGAAACACGGTCCCATCTTCCCTTTTCGCATGCTTTTGCCCTTACCTTTCACCATCTTTCCTTTTGACTTTCCTTTCCCAAAGCCTTTCATGCCGCCGGTGTCGTAGTATCCACGGGCAGCTCTAACTTGTGCTACAGCCTTGCGGGCTTCAGACAACGTTTTGTTGGCTTCAGCTGCAATGGCATAGGCTTCAGCGACTTGAACATCTCCACCAGGTTGGCTTCCAGCAGCGTCGGAGGCCATCTCAGCATCAGCACCAGGCGATGACATAGTCCCGGACGTAGTTGGCTGGTCAATCCACCATCCATCAGCGGAGTCCCAGTCATTCCAAGACCCTTCACTCCAGCCATCATCTGCGGAGTACCATGCCTCACCAGACCAGTAGGCCTCTTCATCATCCCACCAGTCAGCATCATCCCAAGGAGCTTCTTGCCAATCTTCTGCAAACCACACCTTTCTCGCAGGGCCCTTCAGGTCACCATCGAGTTCACCATCGGCAGCAAAGAGACTTCGTAGAGCTCGGCGCACAAAGTGGTACCTCGTGCTGTTGCCAGTCATCGTCAAGATGTGCTGACGCTCTGCTGTTGAAAGTCTCGATGACTTCAAAAGTCTGTATCCTCGAAGCTCATCTTCGAAGAAGCCGCCAGTAGGGCTCGATGCATCATCAGCCATAGTCCTTGTAGGGCTCGACGTCGATGTAGTTCCAGCCGCAGTTGCACCAGCAGTTGCACTGGTAGGTGCAGGTCCAGCTGTCGGAGATTGGCTTGGAGAAATCCCCATGTGCGGTGCAGGTTCTGGTTGAAGGTCAGGTGGAGGAAGTCCTTCACGTTCATGTCGTGCTCTCCTCAAAGACTGCTGCAGGTCCACAAACAATTCCTCTTCTCTCACAAGCAGTTGGGCTATGGTCTCATTTGGAGTCCGCCGCATGCTCGACCATCTCTCAAGTCGTTGGAAGGAATCTGGGACAGGGAGTCTTTGGAGAGGAGAACTTCGAAGAACGTCCAAGAGCTTTGACAGCCCTCGGTCGCCGCTGAACTCCCCAGGGTCAAGGTGTCTCACCACAGACTTCGCTGACCCCGAGAGCTTCTGCCATATCCTCGGTGCAGCCAGCTTCTTCTCGTTGTCTTTCAGCGCCGCCTCAAACCATCGGCAGCTGGTGACAAAGCTCTCAAAAGAGCTGGGGTCACCATCCCAGGTCGGCACCTCTGAGGTCTCACCCGGCATCACGCCAGCGCAGGCTCCAAAGGTCCAAGGCTCCAGGTAGGAGCTCCGCTCACCATGCAATTGGCTACACAGCAAAGCTTCGGTACAACGTCCCTAACCAAAGGGAAAGTTACGGGTAACCCTCCACCCCAAGGCAACGGTCAGTGCCTGTTTTCCGCGCCTATTGGCTTGAGCCCTCCCTGGGCAGTCGGCAGACAGTGCAGTGGTCACACATGTCTAAACATGCCATGCTTGCACTAGGCTATATTATATATAGAGTTACAGTAATGGGGTTTAGAAACCAGCGATGGTTTCACTAGACCACCTTAGAACTGGGGAGTACCACCTGGATCTGGGTTGACTTTCTTCCCCCTGGGCTTTGATAGGCCACGGAAGCGTGGCCTAGGAGGTTCTATGGATTGCCAAGTCTATAACGAGTTCAAGGACCATGATCATAACCCAGCACAATTTAGTTTAATGTCGACCCTGGATTAATAAACCCCAAACGGCTGTTTCATTGGGAAGGTACCACTTAAGTATTAAATCATGACTATTGAGGGGAATATTCCCCTTAGGCCTATTCATCCGGGGTTGACATCATTGTCCAATCACTTATCATTTCTCTGACTCGGTTGCTCAACAATATTTTAATATATTTTAATTAGTTTGCCGCTGGGGTAGGTGGAACCTGGAAGCAGCCCTTTGTGGCCCATAAATGTGAATCCGTGCCGCATGAAAGTTGAATCGCCGCCTTTCCCTGGATATAGTATGGGTTGACATTTAAGACACGTACAAAAAATTACTGTTGAGATCAATTGATATATTCAACATGCGCAGTGTGTCTAAAACACATGTCACCATGATCATAAAAATGTCGGACCATTTGTTGGACCCATAGCTGATCAACTTCATCAACTTCCAAGCTGCAGACAGCACGAAGAACATCGTAACCAGAATCACATTTCTCCCACAAGTAGCAGAAAGGCCTAGCAGCTTGGGGATGAGCCAGCGAATGGCTCACCATCTTAGAAATAACAGCGGATCTCGGGCAGTGACTAACATAATATATGTAAAGAAATATAATATATAATATATAATATAAACTATATAAGATATAAGATACAATATAAAATATATAGTATATAATATATAACATATAATATACAATATATATGTATAATACAATATATATATATATATAAGGATCATTAGAGCACCAGAAAAACCCGGCGTAACTGTAAAACACAAACGCCACACAATACCGGACACTCCTCGATAAATGATCTCAGGTAAATCATCTCTATCCACTGAAGGGCTTTGGAACTGTCCCTAACGCGAAGCATCATGTAGAACAATTGTCCACAGCAAACATGGGAGCAGAAATCAATATTAATGTTCAAACATGCTCACACAAATAAAATAAATCAAAACACAATACCAAATATATGGAGGTTTCCTAAAATAGGGGTACCCCCAAATCATCTATTTTAATAGGATTTTCCATTATGAACCATCCATTTGGGGGTACCCCCATTTATGGAAACCCCCATATGGTGCCAGCAAATACACAGGCTCCCAGAGGTTTCTTGAAACCAACCCACCCACTCTGCCTCGCCAAATGTGGCCCGCACGCAGGGAGTCCAAGTAACTGGTGCCCCAGACTTGCTTCTGCGTCTTCAGCGCTTCAAAGGGATTCTCCTGAAGAAATTTGCACGAAAACAACTTGCAGTGTTTTCTGGAACATGTCGACCGCGAAGGAATTTTATGGCGCGACATTTAGCAATTATAATATCATAATATATATATATAATAATATATATATATTATATTATATATATATATATCTACAGTACAACATGAAATCATTCCGAAACTGCACCATCATCACTATCCAAGTTCTATCAGAATCTTCTATTAATGTGGGAAAACAATAACCACCCATTTGGGAATGATTTAACTATTATGGTGGTTTAGGGGATGGTTCGTTATTGTTTTACCCACATTATGCCATCCCAGGCACCACCAGGCCGCGGGCCACGCCGGCAACCATGCCACTGACCCACACGCGCCAGTCCACGCCCCCGAGCTGTGCCGTGTGATGCCACGGCAGCGATGTCAAAGTTCCTGGAGGAATTGGTACGCAACTTGAGGTCTGGAAAAAAATATGTGATTTTGGAAACTACAATTTTTTGAATGTCAATGTTGAGATATGATATGTTTTGGATCATTATAAAGGACCAA
The DNA here is from genome assembly GCA_947184155.2 of Cladocopium goreaui. Classification (NCBI taxonomy): domain Eukaryota; class Dinophyceae; order Suessiales; family Symbiodiniaceae; genus Cladocopium; species Cladocopium goreaui. Next base: position 27,107 of record CAMXCT020002746.1, on the reverse strand, counting down.
ATATATATAATGAAATATATCTATACATTCTATACTAATTATCATACACTAAATAACATCAATAAAATCTTGAAGCGAGAAAATCCGCACTGTTTTTTATCACCGCCGCGCCCTCCTGCCTGAGTACACCACAAAAGGCAGCGACCGAAAAAGCACAGCCCCCAGCAGGACAGCACGGCCACCACCGTAGGCAGTGCGAAGGAGCAAGCTAGGCGAAGCCTGTCCAACTGGGAAGTTGGTGATCCGGTTGGGTCACCTGGATCTCAAATATATACATAGATAGATAAGACAGTATGTATATGATATCGAACATGCAAAATCAGAAAAAATACGATATATATATAATTATATATATACATATCACATATACAGTATATACATATATGGATAGTATATATATATATATCATCAAGACATATCGTATATTTGGAATCATTAAAAAATGAAGTATTTCTAATATATAAATTCTACATCATATATATATAATATCGCAAATTTAATATTATATATAACTGTAGGTCAAAAACAAATGCAATATCAAATCATTAAACTGATATATATATATATATATATATAGAAAAATAAAACATATAATATCAGATAATATTTCTGAATGTATATATATATATATATATACATATGTAAATACATCTGCATATGCATGCATACTGCAAATAAACAAATAAACAAATAAATATATAAAGTATGTGTGTGTAAAAAAATATATAAATATATAATATATGTACTGTACATGTTTTCTTACAGGCTTACACATTATACACATGATTGGATTTTACTGCCTCAAAATTATGAATTTAAAGAACCAAACAGTTGGAATTCACAGGAACATACGGTAACCAGCAACAATTGTGGATATAATCCAAAAAGTTGCACATTCATTGGGTTTGGTGGGCGCAAATTCCTCTAACTTCTCCCACTTCTCCCTTCACCCGTACAGGCCCAGGAGGGAAGGCTGTGAGTCCACCAATCTGATACCACTCCCTGTATGGCCTTGTCATCAAAGGACCATTGCCCATGACATCCACCATTGAATCATCTATAGCTTGTTGAAATATGTTGAAATCATCCATCCAGACCAAACGATTCAAGAACTGTCAGAGCGTCAGTATCACTGCATCACCTTCGATTTTTTCTAAACTCACGTAGAAATTTGAACTCTCTGTCCCTGCACTTTATCCTTTTCCGAATGACGAGAGCATCGGCACGGCACCGCCTGCATGCGTCCAATGGTTTCCAGGACAGTGGCTCTGCCAACACCACGCGCCTGCTCAGTCCTCCAGGGGTTTCCATGGTCACAGATACTCGAGCGGGCGGTCACCATATATAGGGTTGGTACCATATATATCTATCTCTATCTCTATATCTCTATTTCTATCTCTATATCTATCTCTATCTCTATCTCTATTTCTATCTCTATATCTATCTCTATCTCTGTCTCTATTTCTATCTCTGTATATGTATATATATCTCTATCTCTATCTCTATCTCTATCTCTATCTCTGTCTATCTATCTATCTATCTCTATCTATCTATCTGTCTATCTATCTGTCTGTCTATCTATCTATCTATCTGTCTATCTATCTATCTATCTATCTATATATCTATCTTATTTATATGTATTAGTTTTCTATCTTACTTATCTTTCTTATTTATCTATCTCATTTATCTATCTTATTCATCTATCTTATTTATTGTGTATTATCTATTTTTTTATATATATAATATAGTTTTATCTATCGTATGTTTCTATCATATTTATCTATCTTACTTATCTATCTTACTTATCTATCTTACGTGTATATCTTATTTATCTATATTATGTATCTATTTTATTTATCTATATTAGTTTTATATATTGTTTATCTATCTTATTTATCTATCTTACATATCTATCTTATGTATCGATCTTATTTATCTATGTTATTTATCTTATTTACCTTATTTATCTTATTTATCTTATTTGTCTTATGTATCGTATTTATCTTATTTACCTTATTTATCTTATTTATCTAATCTATCTACTCTATCTACTCTATCTAATCTATCTAATCTATCTACCTAATCTATCTATACAATCTATCTGTCCAATCTATCTTATCTATCTATCTATCTACCTATCTATCTATCTATCTATCTATGTATCTATCAATCTATCTATGTATCTATCTATATATCTATCTATCTATCTATATATCTATCTATCTATCTACCTATCTATCTATCTATTCTATCTACAGTATCTATTCTATCATTCTATCAATCTATGTTATCTATTCTATCTATTCTATCTATTCTATCTACTCTATCTACTCTATCTACTCTATCTATTCTATCTATTCTATCTATTCTATCTATTCTATCTATTCTATCTATTCTATCTATTCTATCTATTCTATCTATTCTATCTATTCTATCTATTCTATCTATTCTATTCAGTCTATCTATTCTATCTATTCTATCTATTCTATCTATTCTATCTATTCTATCTTATCTAGCTTATCTATCTTATATATATATATATATATTATCTATCTTATCTATTGTATCTATATTATCTATCTTATCTATCTTATCTATCTTATCTATCTAATCTATCTTATCTATCTATCTATCTATCTAATCTATCTAATCTATCTAATCTATCTAATCTATCTAATCGATATTATCGATATATCTATCTAATCTAGCTAATCTATCTAATCAATCTAATCTTTCTAATCTATCTAATCTATCTAATCTATCTAATCGATCTTATCTATCTATCTATCTATCAATCTAATCTAATCTAATCTAATCTAATCTATCTATCTATCTATCTAATCTTATCTTATCGTCTCTTATCGTATCGTATCGTATCTATCCTATCCTATCCTATCCTATCTATCTAATCTTATCTAATCTCTTATCTATCTATCTATCTATTTATCTATCTATCTATCTATCTATCTAATCTATCTATCTGTCTATCTCAGCTGTGTTTTCTCCAACTGATGGGAACATGGGTAATCGTCCCCACAGCTCAGCATAGGCAGCCTCAAATTGGGAACCCACGGGACCCACAAAAAAAAAAAGGTTCAAGCAAAACATTTATTTAGTCATAGTCCCTTCATGTTCCCATGATGTTCCGCCATGATGCTGCATCATGGTCTTGATGGTATCCAAGGGTTGCCCCACCAGGGTCGCTGAGATACCTCAGGCATTTTCTGGATTTGGGGGGAGAGCCTGAGCAAGTTCATACGTGAAACAACATATATAACATAACAACAGTAATAACAACATGTTCATACACGTTCTACTTCATACTTAGTTCTTGTGGGAGAAAATCGCTAGCAACATGAAACCTATGGCATCCGCTCATGGCAAAGCTGTAGACATGTAATCGAAATTGCTTAGTAGACCCCCCGTGACCCAGTGTGTCATTAACCCAATGGAAGGGCATACGTTGTGATGTTATATGGCTCATGTTCACCAAATTGATGGAATGGACATATTATCAACAAATCAACAAGTATATGCTCACCAGGAATTACTCATAGGAAGTATACCATTGCTTGCTGGTTCACCCCCGATCTGGTGCTCTATCTGGATCCCAACCGTTTGTTGCTTAATTCTCCCAAAATCCATCATTCAAAAGGGTTGGCCCCATTGCAATAAACCAAGAATCTGTCAACAGATTGACGGATTGATCTAAGAGAAAATTTGCAGACAAATACATACCCGAAATGCGTAATGGTTTCCCGTCAAATATCTATATTTGTCCCAAGGGATTAGGATTCCCGATAATTTCGCGCAAGATTTCCCAAAGGGATTTGGAGGAATTCATCAATTTCTACAGTACAAGTGATGCCCCTAGTTATAAGTCATAAGTTGGTTTGCAAACCACATTAATTAGGGATATTATCCTCTGGTTCTTTAACAAAGCTATGGACAGTGACTCATTTATTTCGATGATTATATGATGATTTACCCAACTGAAACATGGTGATTTTCCAGTTCGCGACGTTAAATAAGCAAAGGGGTATAACAGCTATTCAAGTGTCTTAATGTGGCAAACCCACTAATAAACCTACCATTTGGAGATGGTCAATGCCACCCATAAAAAATGGCGATATTAGGGATTGTTTTCCCAGGCACCATAGGCCGCCCCGGACGCCAGCGCCCACAGCAGTTCCCGATGCAAAGCTCCTGAAGGAAAAAACAGAGCATAATACCTCCAACAAAAAGAGCGTATGTATGCAACTCTATATATATATATAATTATATATATATAATTATATATATATATATATGAATAAATTACTAAACTGAAACACATCATTCCAGTAACGTTGTAATGAAGTCGTTATAATGCATTCATGTACCTGAAGAAACCCTCCAAAGATATATAAATATTATTTTCCTTATAGCAAATCCATACTTCAAATATATACTTGGCATGATATGTCAAGAAAACAAGGAGTATGAAACACTGAATATCTCTCAAAACATTGGGGTTGCACCGACGAGGGCTTTTGCGCTCATTGTGTTAGCTTTTTTCCGTTGGCTTCATTGCAGGCTCCTGTTGGCTGCATTCATGGGCAAAAGAACCATTTCCGACCACTCACTTTTTGAATTAATGATTTGTCAGTTTGACTCATCGGTTCTGCAAAAATGATCCCTTTTTTCTTACATTTTCTGTAAGCATAAACATATCGCACAGATCCAAGTTGTCGCACACAAACGGCAGCCCTTGCAGCTGCTTTTTCGGAAATCACCTTTGGCGTTGTTTGTTCGGCGAACCATCAATGCAGGACATCTTCAACACGCCCAGAATGACAAACAGAAGGCAGGATGCAAACCAGTCCGCTCATTGGCTGCTATTTTCTATATTTATATATAATTAATAATTATATAAATATATATATATATTATATACCTTCTATATGATTGGTCCTTAAAATAATGTGAAATCCCAAATTCTTCATGGTTCAATCCCCAACTTTGTTAATTATTTAGTTCAATCTGGCATCAAGACTTTTGATGGTCAGCCCATGTTAACTCCCCGGTGTTGATCAAGGACCTCCCGGGTGTGGCAGGACCAACGGTCCTGTCCTGGGACAGCGCCGCCGGTGTCTTTGGGCTCCATTCATCATCCATCGCACGGCACCCGCTGGCGACACCGAACTGGGGCCGTGCCAATGTTTGGGGCTGTCCACAGCAACTTTTCAGACTGAGATTTGGGGCTCAAGACTTGGAGTGTGACTTTGTCCGTGACTTGGGGGGCTTAAGGATGCTTAAAGTTACCTTTCTGATGGCGGAATTCCATCCCAATGGTTCCATGAATGGATATGGGCCTCAAAAAAAATAGATTCAATACATTTAACAAGACTAAACCACAGTTTCTAGGAGGGATTTATGGGGATTTCATATGGAAGAGACTATCATTCTCGAACTCAGGAAAATTGGCGGTCTAGCCTGACAGCGTGGAGCGAGCTGGGCCAGATTGAAAACATGCCTTAAATCTTGTTACTTAAACCCAGTGAAGGTCCCATGTTTCTTGGCTAAAGCATCAATTTGGCTGGCCAAGTCAGCAACTGTGCTGGTTAAATCAAATAAAATCAAATAAACGCCTCCACTTCTCAGCTTCTCTCGATTTTACATCCATTTTGTGTGAAATGTGACTCATATCTAATCACACTTTTTTGTTGCTTACCCTCTGGTAAACTAACATGACATATATACCTATGTAAAACCAAAAAAAAACACAAAAACTCGAATTTGAATAGGTAAATCAACTATAAATGGGCCATACACCATAGCGACTTGAACAATCACAGGAGTGTATATCCACCTATCTCCATGTTTGTTTGTTTTTTTCATGCATGTTTCATGAATTGTTGTGAACTCATATCTAATTCCTTCCCCCGTAATATTATAATATATTATATAAACACCCCCTTAAGAAACCATGGTTTAATAGGAGATTTACACATATTTGAGACCATGCAATGGGGATGTTGAATATGAACGGAAAAAATAGGGGTTACACGGTGACACGTCTTTGCCGGTGAATTCCTGTCCCATAGGATCCATGGTGCTGCTATGATAACATTTACCATCCATATACCCCCAAAGGTTAGCCTCTGGGAAACTAACATAGCTATTGAAAATGGCCATTTATAGTGAATGTTCCCATTAAAAATGGTGATTTTCCATAGTTATGTTAGTTTACCAGAGGGTACCCCCAAAGGTTAGCACATATGCCAGCACCATGGATCCTATGGACGTGGAATTCCCCGTTTTTTGGGTCGAAAAATTCCCTCCTCCGTCGACACCTCGATGGATTGGTCGGTGGTGCTGCGCTCCCGTTCCTCCCGTTCCTCCGCACGTTCCCGGCGCTTGGCTTTGCTGCCCTGACACGCTGCGAGACGAAGAGATGAAGATTTTTGGATGTGTCAATACTGGGGATTTATATGGATTTATTGCAATCTTGGGTATAACTGATATATAATTATGTATATATATATAATACATTACATAACTGGTATAACTGATATAACTATCAATAATGGTGGTTTGCCTAACTTAAATAATGGAATACACTGGGATGTATGTGCATATATATATATACACATTCATACATACAAGCAACATCAAGCAACGATAAAAGGGGATCATCTTCATCCCGTAACTTACTAGCAAAATTGATATCACGAACATGATGATGGGAATATCTGCCAGTTTATGTTAAAAACATATTATACTTTAGTGATTTCATTCGTTACATTATTCCATCAACAGCCGTGCTTAAAGGATTTCCTGCGGCTGAAGCTCCGAACATATGGCACCCTTGAGTCCAAAACAAATGGTCATCATTTATCGCCTAAAATTGCGAACTTCACCTTTTAGGAACCCCCCTTTTGTTTGCCTGCCTTGAAACAAGCGTAGAGTTGTGGACATTCCACATGTTTTTTGGCAAAACCCCTAGCGAGTCAGCCATTCAGCGAACCATACTCTGCCTTTTCTCAGCGTAAGGAAACATGGTTCATTGCGGATAGTTCCAGGATAACCATTTTAGATAAGTGCCAGGATCAAAACATGTGGTATATGGTTTATGGTCATCCGATATTGGGAATCCAACCATCGACCCGCCTTGGAACGTCTCTCCTCGCCAGAGGTAATCGATGAATTGGTGGACGCCTTGGGTGAAGACTGTGAAGAGATGTTGGATGAGGAAGTCATGTATTGGGTTTCTTATTGGTTTGCCTCAGTAAAAGGTATCCTAAAATTTGATCAAATGTGATGCTTTTTCTGCTGCTTAATCACCATTCATGTCTCAATGAAGATACTGATCATACTGAACATACCCTCTCTAGGCATTTGGGGAGCATAACAATGTTCGAACACATCTGTTTTTTGTCTGTTTTTTTTTGCGGGGAAATCCACGGTCCACCCCCAGGTATAGTGGTAAATTCCTGTTCTATCTTTTTGGGGGGTTGAAAGACCAAGCGATTTCTCCATTGGTGCTCCTTCCTCGCGTCTCTTTTTTTACACGTCACTGACGCCACTCTTTCGCTTCAAGTGCAGAACACAAACCACAAACATGTTCTTTATTGAATGTGGGTTCATGTCGAAGGATTTAGAACATGTTGTTTTGTATTATTGGGTCAACGAAATCTAGAAATAGTGAAACTGGTCTTGAACTGCGGAGCAGTCACCAACAAAGTCTGGAAGACCCCATGCAACAACTGATCCATCGACCAAGATCGCGGCAAATGCAAACCCTGTGGCCTGAATTTGCTGCACATTCACCAGCTGATCTTGAACTGTCGTGCAGTCACCACCATAGCGTGGATAGCCCCAAGTAACGACAGATCCATCTGCCAAGATTGCCGCAAAAGCGCCCTGTTCTGCTTGAACTGCAAAGCAGTCCGGGCGGCCCCAGGTAGCCACAGATCCATCGGCCACAATGCCCACAAATACATGAATCATGCCCTGAACTCGCTGCACAGTCTGAAGGTGTTCTTGAACTGCCGAGCAGTCACCACCAAAGATTGGGTCGCCCCAGGTCAGTATCCTGCTACCTCCGCGGCACCATGCAGCGAATGCTTTGCAAGATGCGGCTAGTGGCACTTGTTGCACCACAGAAGTAGGGTGCGCTCTGTCTTTCACCCCTGCAGCTTGCAAAGAATCCTGAGGGTTGGTCAGCAAGCGCCCGTCCTCAGTGACGAGTTTCAGTCTGGGCCAGAATTTTCAAGTCCCCCGCTTTGGAGTGCTCAGGAAGTTGCAGAATCTCACCAGAAACACTCGGGCACGATACAGTTACTTGAAGCATTGGTAGAAGCGCGAAACAAAACTTCTACTCACAGTAATTACTCTCAAGATGTGTCCTTGAGGCAACATTTTGAACCACATGTGCCACAGTCCAAGAAGCTGGGCAAACAAGTCATTGAATCCAATTGGGATTGGGTCAATGGGCTTTGGATGGCTATGGTCTATAAGCCCCCTGATCTTGTGCACCAAGCCGTCAAGAGCCCTTGCGATCGATGACTTTCTCAACTTGTGATTTTGAGCTCCATTTCCAAGGATGAAATCGACATGTTTCAAAGTGACACCCCAGATTCCCCGGTGATATAACCATTTTTGACCTTTTGAAACTCCGCATTTCTGGTAAAAAAAAATCCTCACCAGAATGGTGAACTGGAAGAGTTTTTGGCTGCTAAACTTCCCAGCTTTTGGGGTGATGGGAAATATTTTACACACTTGGACGCTATGGGACTGAAAATTGGTTGCAGGCCATTATTCAAAATAAGAATCAGCAGGGTGCGGCACACAATTATAGGACATGTCAATACATGTTCCGGATCAAAACAACGTTTAAAACATGTTAAAACAAAACAAAGAATGGACTCCCTCTAAATTGGCATCTGTTGGGGGCATCGTTGGCAACGCTATTTTAACCTTTACGCTGCGACCTGTCTCATCTGCTTGGTAGCCGATCCCTTGAAGTCCAAAGCGCTGGCAATTTCCACGGGAAGTTTATCAATGTCTATCATTCCCTTCGCCCAAAAATCCCAAAACCATCGAGACCCTCGATTTGTTGATTGCCTGCCCTGTCGAGGTGAAAAAGACATAAGTCATTGGTGTTTGAGGGACGAAAAACTCAACATCACTGGACATCCTCCAAACAAAGCCCGCATATCCATAACAAGAAAAGCAATTCACACAAACAAGTCACGCTTTCCTGGTGATGTATCTGTCTCATCCGAGCACCTATGCTGGTGTCTACTATATCCGAAGGGTTCCAGAAGCGGATCTTAGCCCCTCCGGTAATGAAACATGGCAATGAAAGATCCATCATTTGTAGACTATATATATTATATGTTTTACACATTAAAAACCTCACCATTAACCTCTAGCAATGCTCGGTCATAATTTCCGTTGCGTACCTAGTCATCTTCACCAAGTCAACGACCCCCCCTGAGTGTCTGTCTAAAGAGGCCTTGCTCCTGGGCTCAGAGGATCAGAGAGGGATGCAGCGAGAGAGTGGAATACTTGGGGCCCCTGGGGTGAGGCTGGGATATGTTGGGATTATAACTTGACATACCATCTGGTTATTTAACAGTTTGCCATGGAAAATCATCATGCTATTAATAGGTAAACCGGTAAACCATCTATAAATGGATCATTGTCCATGGCTATGTTAAATAACCAGAGGGTAACTATGATATGAGTATGATGAGTTCACCTCCAGAAGGTGGGATATGATATAGACTTATAACTCCAACCACGATAATCATGAAACCATATGTATATGAAGAACTGGAACCGCGCCCCCAAGTAAAATATTACACCCACTGGAAATTTGGGACGTATCCCATCAGAATTCGGAACAAAACCAGTCAGCAAACTGTATTAACTACATAAAAAAAAGGAAAATAAATAAACACATAGAATATATACCTTATATAACCAACTTGTGGGCACTAGTCTCATCCAAAGACCACTGGGAAGGCAAACCATTGCATTGCTTGGTGCTGGAATCAAAGAACCCTCCAGGAATCAAGTCTCTGATGGACTTGGATGCACTTGGTTTAACATAATTTTACAGGAAACCTCAATATAGGGAGTAAAAACCATGGCTCCCCGCAATTTGACCACAAAAAAAACACATGGCTACATATGTATACATATGTCACATATTTGGAGGTGTCCTAAAATGGGTGTACCTCTAAATCATCCATTCTTTTATGATTTTATATTATAAACAAAAAAATCTTGGGGATATCCCCATTTATGGAAAACCCCCATATCTATCCACGTCCCCTCCGGACTAGATCTGCCAAGCATCTGACTCTTCTTGAGAGAAGCGGATCGGCTGGATGATTTCGAAGGCATTGGGCGGTTTTTGCGACAGGTGTGGCTGGTTTCCAGCAGCGGCTTGGAGAATTTAGATGTTTACCCTCTGGTAATTTAACATAGCTATTGAAAATGACCATTTATAGTGGATTTTCCCATGAAAAATGGTGATTTTCCATCATAGTTATGTTAGTTTACCAGAGGGTAAATTTCATTTACAATAGATTGTCACCCAATATCCAGCCCAGGCTGACTGATAATTTATGCTTCCCCAATCAGTAAACAAATACGAGTGATTGGGGAGAATCATCGACGGAAAACGATAAGTGTTTGAAACTAAACTAACTAAACATTTCTTATCCAAATATATGTCACCAATGCCAGCTGCTAGCTTTGTGGCATCTTACCACTTCTTGTCTTTTTGTTCCAATTCAGGGTGAGACTTCCCTGTAAGACAAAGACAAGGCGGAGAACAGTGTCGCATCATGTGGCTGTGCGGGACTTAATCTCATGTTGTTTGTAGTGTCAGGGCATGTGTGGGCCTTAAAATCCAACACAAGATCAAACATCACTGTGGAGAAAACTGCAAGAATTCTGGCAGATTCATCGCGGTTGCATGGCCATATGCAATAAAACATCCTGCTTCACGGAATTGTTCGAAACATTTTTCTGGATCAATCAGGTGGTTTTTCCTCTTCAGGAACATCAGGCCCGGAGCCAAGATAGGCCCTGCCACAGCTGTGTCCGTTGGTAACCGGCCATCTTTTTCGGCACATCATGGCACATTATGGCACCTGGACTGGGCGATGGTTGCTGGGGCGACTGGATCTGTCGGTTGCTGGGCCGTCTCGAAACAAACACGACTGTCGGAGAGGATTTCGGTCTATAAACCAATAAGAGCTCTTGGAGTTTAGGGATGGTTGAAAGATATATACCTCAGTCATCTAATCTGGCCGGCTGAATTTTGCATTGCGTTTGAGTCCTGGAGTTGCCAAACGTGAACCAAAGGGCATGGTCATGTTGGGCATGGTGAGGAGAAAAGAAAAAGGTCCACAAGTGCCTGCGCATGCATGTACATTACATAGTATGTTGAGATGAAAGTGATTGAAAGTGCATACATAGAATTACATAGATATGATTCTATACATATATTATGATTATATACTACATATATATGTGTGTGTGTGTACTAACATGTTTTTCCCGGGAGCTTACCACAATACTACCCGGCCACAGTTCAGCAACGCCTCGCTGTGGAAAATGCGTGCGCGGGCTTCGGCAAGCTCTCCACCTCAACACAGACGGGCCATGATGCCACGCAGGCATAACTGGGCTGGTTGCTTAGTGGTTGCTATGACCCGGTGTATATATATATTAGTATATATATAATTGTATAATATATATATATATATAAATGTATATTACATGTTTGTGTACATGTGCATCTCTGTTTTTTTTTCTATGATACTTACTATTTAAGTTTAGCTATGTATATAGATATGCATTTGATTGTGTATAGGCCCACTGATGTTTGGGGGTTAAAAAAATGCAAACATACCCAGCTTTGTTTGATACGTTTGGAATTACATACTAAGCAGTTGACGAATTTCATGGCCCGTGTAAGCAAGGTCCCAAGGAATGCTGGGATCGTTGTGCGCTGGATTTTCAGGGCGTCACAGCTGATCTGAGGCATGGCATGAGACCATGAAATGTGCTTCTCCTCTGGAAATTTGACAATTTAACATCCATGTATAGGCCTATCAAAAATGATGATTTTCCATAATTATAAGACAAGAGCCGCGTACATCGACCCTATATGCCACTTTGAGTTTTGCATAGTTTTGCCCTTTTGGGGTTGAGCCAGTCAAAGCAAAACAATGCTGGAACCCGTTGGCGCATGCAGCAATTCACTGATCCAAACGAGGTAAATGGCTGATCAATATAATATGCATAAAGGTGTATGCAAGTATATGATATATATATATATATATATATATATGTGTGTATGCACATGCACGTGCATGTGTATGTGGATATGAATAAATATATGTTTACATGAATATGAACAAACATATGCATATATATATAATCATATGTGTATAGATATGTGTGCATATAGTAAAACATAATGCGAACACATTGATATAAAACATATATTTGTGGTATTGATTCTCAAATTCTCGCTTCAATAATGCTGAGTCTGCTGCAGACTTTCGCACTTTCCACTTGCACCTGCGGATCCAATGTCATCAGCTGCCGAAAACATCATGATTTGGGGGACCATGACTTAGGAAACCTCCATATACTTGGTGCGTCCCATTATATCTTATCAATGTTTATATCATTTATAAATATGTATATATATATATATAATTAATGCATATTGAATAATATATTATATATATATCCATCATTGGGGACAGTATAGGGATTGCATTATCTCCCATATAATAATGTTATTCTATCGATTTTTATCATCTCGTAATTTAACATAGCTATTGAAAATTGCCATTTAGTTCGTCGATTTACTCATTAAACATCGAGATTTTCCAGTTCGTGATGTAAACGTTTACCAGAGGGTATTCCATATATCCATCATATAAATATATATATATACATGGATTCATAATGACAATATATATATAATGGATTAATAACTATATATATTATATTCCATATTGCGGATCAGTAATAACAATATATATATAATCTATAATCTATAATATAATATCTATACATCATATAGGACTCACAATCCCGCCATTTCTCCTACAGCAGTTTCCCAGTTGCCTCAGCGTCCTCATCGGATAAAGCCACCACATCTCCAGTCCTTTTTTTGGCGCAGTCACTGAGAATTTGGCCCAATCAATGGTTGGATACCTACAATGTGGGGCCCCCAAGATAGCTAAGTTGGTTTATAACTCCAATTTCACTATGGTTTATGGTACTTATAACTATAGTTAATGGGGTTTATAAACCAACTTATAACTGGGGGGGCCCCACATTGTATGGAAAATGGTGGTTTAATGGGCTTTAGTGGTTGAATGAGTGGTGGTTGAATGGGATTTCCATGGGATTTAAATCATTTTAAATCCACTAAAAATGGGATTTCATGGCATAACAGGTTTCCCTCTATACATTTCAAAGGAGTTTAATTTAACCATCCATGGGAAGTCAATGTGGATATACTGGGGATAATGGAAATCATGGGATTTTTTTGGGGGTATACCCTCCAGTCAACATAGCCATGTAAAATATTCCCATGTAAAGGGTTAAAAACAAAAATACGAAACATGGATATATAAGTTGAGATATTCAATGAAAACAAACTTAAGCAGAATTGGGCAAACAAAAAATGCTGACATGATGATACAAACTACAGAACCGAAAGAATAAAAACATATAACAGCTATACCTATAAATCTAGAGATATATCCGACAGACGCCAAAAACATTGGGATGCGGCTAATGTACAGATGACAAATCGAGCGAACCTGGGCCCCAGGCTCATCTTGAATGCTCTCTGCCTTGCTTTCAGCTATGCTTCTGGGTGAGCTGCCGGGGATACTCCTGCACTGCAAACGATGAAGCAGTACTTGCCGGAGTTGGGATTGTTTTGGACTAATTATATTTTATAATGGTTGCAACCATAGCAACAACCTCCATAAGTTGTGATGTAACCCATGTAGCCATGGCTCCACTTACAATTGGAACTGCTCCACCAAGTATTCTCTTAGAGTTTGCTTGGCTTAGGCAAAACGATTGCAGCACATAATTGACGATAATCTGTGCGAATAGGAATAAACAAAGTAGACGTGTTGAACTGCCCCAGCCAGTCATATAATCAGTTTGAACCGTTCAACCATCAAGTTCAACAGGGTCCACTTTTCCAACTATGCTCCACAACATTCCACAACAGGCGGACGCTGCACGCTCACATTGGGAAATCTACTGCGGACATATATAAGATTTTGTGCGAACTTAGCGAGAATCGAAGACCAAATCAGCTTTACAGTGAGCATCCTGGATGATCCTTGGCCAATAATTTTAGTGATGTTGATCAGGGATTCAATCGCCCCAGCAATAATATGGAATAATATTCATCATATTCATCATCCAAAATCTATTTTGAATTGCATTAATATCGTATTTTATCGGGGCTATGGATGAAAATGGGGGATCCCCAAGTCACCACTGGACCATAGTGGCCATAGTGACTGGATGGGGATCAACATCCGCCATCCAAGTCCTAGGCGGACTTTCTGCCACACTTCGCGGAAGACCTGGCTGTGGTTTTTTCGACCGGGCTTTGTGACACCCATATAGTATATTAATCTATATTAATAATCCATATACATGGACCATATGGGTGAAATGGACCTTTTTGGGATACTCAAACGGTGAAAACAATGGGACCCCAAAATGACCAAACAAATGGACAAAACTGGATGGAAAACGGACGATCAACCGTTGGATCTTGAAAAATTGGTCAACCCAAGAATCATGGGAATGGGAAAGTGGGATGTAAGTGGGAAAATCGTGGGATATGATGATATTACGATCAACAATATGATAGTTGGGAGATATTGGGAGCGTTTTGAAATAGATATTGGCATTACCTCAAAATGGTATGATTGTTTTAATTGGGACAATGGTGATTCATCTGATTCAGCATCAAACTTGCGCATACCACATGTTTTCAACCCGATTGATGGGGCGAGAAAGAGGCCGTTATAATTGTAGTAATAGTCGATCCAATGTATCTACTTGTCTGTATATGTAATCTACAGTGATCCTATTAGAAGGGAGTTTTCCCCCTCCCCCTATCTAGGTGTTGTTGTTCAATGTTGATCCTCTCATTCTCCCAAAATGTGGGTCTTTCTGACCGTTCAAAGTTTGGGAAGAGTTTCCTTGAGAAGTGGGACCATGGAAAATGACCCATTTCATGGTTTATGTTGACTTACAGATGATTACTTATTCTACTCAAATGGCTCATGCTATAACTTGTGGGTAACCAAATATCCCACTTACTGACCAGCTAACCAACGGCACTATCCATCTAAGTACCCTTTGATGATGAACCATGCCGATTGGTGAAACCAAGCGGGTCCCACTGAAATGCATGTTTTTGTTTTTGTTTTTTTGTGAAAAGATCATGTATACTTGAAATGACCGAACACAGGCTCAGAAGGTGTCACAAAGAATCACGCCCCCAACCTGTTTATATAAATTCAGTGGTCATCAGTGCTAGCCATATTAACCAGAGTTGACCAGAGGCTAGCATGCCTTAACCCGAAGAAAAATCACGATGCCCCGTACTCCGGGCTTCCCAGCTGTCCGCAATGCTCTTGGGGCTCAGAGGTGCAACATCGGCCCTTAGCTTGGGAACTGACCTCGGAAGCGGTCAGCAAAAAATGACTTTTTAAAAATAATGAACTTCGATTTTTGGGTTGCTCATTCTCATGAGCTTCTCTGACTGTTAAGTTGTCCCTGCTTTTCTCGTTTTCAGTCGATTTCCTGAGGTCTATAGTCTATAGCAATATATATAATAATGATGATGATCCTTCGGCAGTCCAATGCCAGAACAGACTTGATATACAGTAGCAACACACACACACACACACACCCACACACGCACACACGCACACCACACGTGTGATATCTCGTGCGGAACAGTTATGTTGATGATTGTTGATGCATATGTGCGAGAAATGATACACGTAGGCACGATCTTTCATAGTGTTTGCCGGGAGTTTTTCCAACCTGGTGAGAGAAGCTGATGGGTTCACTACACCCACTCCAGCCACATAAATATCATTGAGGCGGTTCATCCCATTTTCAGAGACATTGCAAACTGTAAACCACAAGTATATGTAACTCAGTGTAAATCCTTTTCGAGTAGCCATCATTGACAATTGCAGGTACCAAATTTCATTTAGTCCCGGAAGAAATTTGAAAGAATCCTCAGTAATCCTCAGAGTTCAAACCATTTAGGTGTTTGAATCCAACCCACATGCCCGTGGCTTCCCCCACGGGCGAAAAATCAATGAGCTTAAAGAGTCACCTCCCAAATGACTCATCATTTTTTCGTAGCAATCCGTAGCATATAATCTATAACCCATAGGATCCATGTATGGTATATATATATATGATTATATATGCTAACATTGGGGGTATATTAATGGTTTATGTTACCATATATGGCAGCACCATGGATCCTATGGGTAATTAGCCTCCCTCCCAAACAAACATCGAGCACTTTTGTCGATCTGCGATATCGTCAGTCCATGTTTCTGGTTGGTGAATGATCAAGGCCGAAAATCAGTGGTGCCACGTAGCGGGCGATCCGTGAAATCGAGCGTTCACCGACTCCCAGGCCCAAACTCCGTGGGTTGGGGGATTTCGGTCATGCATCGCCAAGGGCGAACAGGGCTGAAGTGCGTCTTTGGTCAGATCCACTGACCAGAAGTGGCCATGCTGCGTGTACATGTAGAGTCTACTCATGTAGAGAGTCTTTTTTAGAGCTCACATGAAAGTGCCCACCCCAAGAAAGGAAGCAGTTCTTCCATATACTCTTTTAAGCTTTTATACTTTGAATTTGATCATTAGGTTTCAATCTCTGGGGGGGGCCTGAAATTTTGAAAACACTGACAGGGAACGAAAAGGCCTTGCGTGGAGATAGGTCAGGCGCAAAGAACCACAAATAAACGTTAAATTCGAGCATTCATGTGCCCATTTTTGGCAACCCAATTAATCAGCTACAGTACTCACAAGTCCACAGTACACCTTTCACCCTTCGGTAATCTAACTTCGCAACGGAAAATTCTCCAGCCGTATCCAAGTTCACCTTAAAAAAACTCATGTTGCACATTGTTGGACTACCGGAAAAAAATAATGATGAAATTGTACCTGCCACCCTGGTGGCTGACCTTTGTGTGGGTTTGGCCCCGATAGATGTCGGACATAGATTCTGGGCATGAATGCGACAAGAAGCATTGGATTGGTTAAGGATATTGAATGTGTAGAAAAGTTTATTCCAGCCAGTTCTAGGAGTGTTCCAGGAAATAATCAGCCAAAATCAAATCTAAGAGCTATTAATCCACAAGTATCTACAAGTATGAATTGGCCGCATTACGTTGATCAGTCTCTTCTTTTGCAGCTTCAACCCCTTTTCATAAACACCTAATGTATGGGAACCCAAATCCTTTAAAATGGCAGCATTCATGCAACAATTCACCCCAAGTCACACTTGAAAAGAACACAAGACTGGAGCAAATTTGGGTTCCCGTTTGAGTACCATTTGGTATGCTTTGTGTATCTTCGTGTGAAACAAACGGATCAGCATTCTTCGTTCAAACTGCCCGGCAGGGTATGACGTGGTCGGATCTCCTTGCGGGCGGCGAAATTTGGTCGGCTCTGCCAGGTTGAGAGCTCCATTTGGAGCACAACACAAAAGGTAACTGGTTGGTGGTTTAGTTTCAACCCCTCTGAAAAATATGAGTTCGTCAGTTGGGATGATGACATTCCCAAAATATGGGAAAATAAAACATGTTCCAAACCACCAACCAGATAATATCTGGACAAAAACTTAGATCATCAACCTGAACAGTTCAGCCATTTATGGATGATTCTGCATTCCAGTTCTCATCATCAGCAAAAGGCCACGAATCATTTTTTCTTGGTGGTAGATGCTTTGTCTTTTTGAAGAGCCGTCCCTAAATAAGAAAGGGGAACACAACGTGGAACTGCTGAGTGGTTCTCCGTACATGTCAGCAACTATCACCTACAATGTGAGGCCCCTCAGTTATAAGTTGTTTTATAAGCCCCAAAAACTATAGTTATAAAATGTTATAAGTGCCATAAACCATAGTGAAATTGGAGTTGTGTTCGCCAACTGAACGCTATCTTGACAGATTCGACATCTCTCCATGAATCTTGGACATCTCCTGTGCAGGTGGGATCGTCACAGGGGGTACAATTATGCTCTTCCTGACCAAAATTGCACCTGGCAGCGACGATAGAAACGATAGAAATGATAGAAATAGCCACAATCCTTAAGTGAAATAAACACAACTATGTTAATACATCATTCTGCTACTGCTACTATTACTCATGACTCATAACCAATTTTTTTGAAGTAACATAATATAATCATTTGAAACAAGACTGGTAAATATTTCACCAACAAACATATGGCCAAATATGGCAACTCATGTGGTAAACTCAATAAGAAACAATAATAAATTGCATGGAGAATAACGTTGATCATTCATGGCCTGAGATGCCCACATCGAAGATCAAAATCAAAACATGATGAAAGCACATTGCATAACAGATATTACATAAAATGGTGAAACGACTATGTTTTGTTGGTTTACCCAGTATTAAACTAAATAGCTGCTACATCACTTGCACATTCCCATCATCATTGACTCAGGAGAAGCCAGTCCCCTGCATCACTTGCCAACCACAGTTGGTTACACCGCTTTGAAAACAACCCATTTGCTGATCATGTTGGCAATTACCCGGCATTGTCACCATATACATGAATATATATATATATGTATATATATATATAAATTATTGCAATATGTTTATATCTGTTGAAATATATACGCTGCAATGCATATACAAAATGTATATCTATATGATATATTCATAAACAATTAGTACCACACACACACACACACATGTATATATATATATATTATGCATGTACATCTAGTGCTTTGTTGACTCCGCGCACACTATTGTAATTTTACTGTACACATGCATTCATGCACACGAATATCACACCTATGCGTGTCATATTATATATATATGGTTTAGAATGGGAAATCCATGGAAATCCTACTCAATGGATGATTTGGGGCTACTTCCATTTTCTTGTGCTTAGTAGGGAATGAGGGAATGATCCACAATAACTATCAATAATCATCCCCTTCCCCCATTCCCATCCATTCCCTACTAAGCACCAGTAAGCTTTAGAAAGACTCTATATCTATGTCTATCCGCCCCCAATTTACCGTTCGGTAATCAAATGTGGCTAGCTTGGAAACCCCCCCATTTGTGGATGATGTGCCCATCAAGTCCTGAATTTATATATACGGGATGTTCCCCAATTGTTGATGGTTGTAGATCCAAAATTGACATATCATGTTATCATGTCCGTATTAAATGCCGAGGTTCCATAAAAAGTCCGATTTCTGTGGCTTAAATCCCATATTTCCAATAAATCACCCAGTTATACCCATGTTATACCGCTATCTTCCCGGAAACTTCCTGAAAATCCATGAAAATCCCCCATTTTACCGCCAGGTGTGTCGGTTCAGTGACCACGGACGACGCACCTTGGCGCTTGGGCGCGTCGTCCAGGCCTGCACGGCGATGAGCCTCGGCCACAAAGGCCCGACGCACCGCCAGGCGGATGCAGAACTTGCGCACGATCTGCCCCAGCAATGGGCAGGTCCTAGGCCCGGGTTGAAACATGGGAAAAACATGGGAATATTTCCTGAAATTTAGGCCTGATATAGGCCTGAAAAAATTGATATATAATGAATTATAATGATATATATATATACAGTATATGGTAGGTAGCTCCAATTTAGGTTCCTGAAATGGCCATTGATAGATCTTAGGGGAACTTGTAGATCTGGGAACTTACTTGGAGGATCATTCTTAGGTGGATGTAACTCGTGAAAGTGACCACACTTCACAAAAAAAAACATTTTTTTATGTCGGTGAACCACGGATTGGGTGGGAAAGAAACGGCAAAGCGTTGGGATTCAACATTATCTAACCAGCAACATCAATGGATAAGTGGCATTGCTCAGTAGCCAGGCCATCATATAAAAGAAGGTACCCCAATCAATTGCGACCCCAAACCAACCTCCAATCATTCATATAGGTATAACATGGCATCACTGCATGGATTCCAATGGGGCATACCACTTGAACACCAACCAATGGGCTGACTTATGGCCCAAGAAAGCATGGGAAAAACATCCTCACAATGAAGAGAGGTTGAAACATGTCTTTCAAGAGACATTTATGTCATTTCGGGGTGCATCCCAAATAGTAAGTGGATGTGAATAAGTGGGCAATAAGCATATTATACCAAAGTTACTGGGATACGCATTCAAGCAGAAGTGGGTATGGGAAGCATGACGACGAAGTCACGAACGGTGGACAAGAACAGGCTGTGGCATATCATACTATTCGTTTTCAGGTGTATATATATATATATATGAATATATATATATATGTGAATATATATATATATATATATGTAATATTCAAGTATATGAATATATATATATATATTTATTTATACATATACATTTGAATACATATATATATATATATGAATATATATATATATATATTATAAAGGGATCATAATTTCTCCATCCATATCATATGATCGCCCTATTTTGGAGCGTGCTACCTGCCTATCTCAGGATGCCAGGCTCAAGAGATTGTCAAGTGCGAGATGTTACCACGATTTTTTATTCGGTATCATGAAATAAGAAATGAATAGAAATGACACCATTTCAAAACCTATCCGACCTATGGTATCGTCAATTTTTCTGGTATCAGAAAATTTCTGGTTGGTGGTATACCTACCCCTCTGAAAAATGTGAAAGTCAGTTGGGAGTATTATTCCAAGATAATATTACATTTCCCAACATACTATATTTAGTGATATTCCCCATATATGTTTGGTGGTTTTCCTTATATTGGGTAGTCAGTTTGGTGGTTTCCCAATATATTCCAAATGTTCCAAACCACCAAACAGATTTGGTATCATCATATGCATCCCAGAATCCCATCCGTTGTGCCAAGTATCTTCTGACGCCTCTGAATGACTTTCATGAAGACTTCCCGAGTCAAATAGAGGACTTCGAGATAAGTCCTGAAAAGCACAGGATCGAATCTAGGAAGCTGTAATCCAACCCCCCAAAAATATAGTGGTTTATAGTGGTTTATTGAGGGCAAACCTTATAATTGGGGAGACACCTTCGAGGATAGAGTGTTGAATCCCCATAGGCCTCCCCATGAGAGCAAAAACACTCTATACACTCAACCAGGCTCCTAATCATTTACCAAATGAACTTACCTATACCCGGAGCCTGCAGCAACAAGATGCAACAACCAGAAATTGTGTTTATTCTTCAATTATATATATATATATGGGATTGAAGATTCCATAACAAAGTTTTTGTTGGGGAAAGCTATCCATTTTTGTCCAAGGGTTTGGTGTTCCAGGTGCCAAATACAAGGTGGCGCCCCACCCCCAGTTATAGGTTGGCTTATAACCCCCGTTACCTCCTTTACCATACATCCGAGTTAATGTGGCAAACCCAATAATAAACCGCCCCATCAACCAGCTATTTGGGGATTGTTGTACATAATCCCAAACAGAGGTATATGATGGTATATCCAACAATAAACCATTAACTATTAGGATGGTTTTGTATAGATACCTATGATATCTATAGATATCTATAGATATATATATATATATAATTAATAATTAATAATAATTAATAATAATAATAGAGGTATACCCAATAAGAATAAACCATAATTAGGGATGTGGCATTATGGGCTTTACCTATGTTTTGCTCAGTCACCGAGTTGCAAAGCACAGCCTTTGATGGGGCGAATCAGCTCCGTGTCGGAGAGGACGAAATCTTCGCCCCAGACCGCGCCGTTGGTTCCCACACGGCTGTTCAAGGCAACGATGCCTGGGCCATGTGAATTTGGACCTGGGGGAAGCTTTAGTATAGCCATATATAGCCAATGTATAGCCAATCTTTAGTGGAAAGAAAGTAGTTAGTATCCAACCAACTCATGGTGGTGTTGATTGGATGATAAATCTCTAGTATCTCTAGTGGCTATTCATCTCAGATCAGGAACCCCAGGAATCCCAGAATTGATGCCAGACTTTGGAAGTCAACTCTTTCATGTTAGGCTGCAGACCAATCGTTTGCTATGGGATTTTCCATTAAAGTCACCCTAAACCAAATCTGTTGATAGTTTGGATAATAAGCCAGATATGTGTTTGCCAAGCCCGATTGCATTTGTTTTGTCAAAGATGCGTGGAGAAATGTAGCAAAATGGAACCTTCATGAAATCACAATATTTGGTCGTGAAATTCGTTGCCAAAACATCAATTTTGGCTGGTGAAACTCCCCTGCTGCCGGTCGCAAGGATGATCAGAAGAATGATCCACTCCAAAAAGTCACTGGGCGTTGATAAGGCCAGAACTACCGATTACGGACCGCATTCCCTCTGGAAGAGGACCATAGTTGTTTGAGAGCGAGAGAGAGAGAGAGAGAGAGTATAGGTCAGTGATCGAACTGGCGATACGCATAATTTGACCGGAGGAAATTTTCAGAAACCATAATGCCCCGCCCCCAAAAAATATCATTGCTACTTCCATGTGGCTGAAATGGTCATTTTGCTGATCCCCTCTACTGGTTGGTTGATTGGTTGATTCTATACATTCTACCGGACGCAAACTGGCAGCGTCTAGCATATTGTCTCAGCAATCGACACCAACACTCTTCGCAATTTCAGAAGCTTCACCTTAATTTAAACATGTTCCAAGGGAGAGGGGGGTCAATACTTACTTATCTTACTTATATAATATATGTATATATACAATCATAAAGCACGTTAAAACAAAAAACACATATATATATATATTATATATATAATATATTTTTTTGGGAGATGTACATCCATAACTATACTACTTCCTTGTGGCTTCACTTGAGCCCCCCCCAACCCGGGGCCTTTCGACACGATGTACAGCACCTGCACGTTGTCGAAGCGTTCGCCCTGTGCGAAGGCGCCGCAGAGCAGGGCTTGGGAGACGTCTGCAATGCAGGCCCTGTGCGCGTCCACGTCTTCACCTGGGATTTTTGTTGGGATGTCATGGGGAGATTTGCTGAGAGAATATGATCTCTACATGATTTTTGGGGCCTGAAAGTAGGGTAAACAATGTAAACACTAAACACCCATCAATTTTAATATCAATTTATGGCATTTCAGTTAGGGAAATTGAAATGATGATCAATCATCACCCCCATAAGTTGGTGTAGAAATTAACCCTATGGCCATATAAAATCAGATATAAGTGGAACGGCACCACCAAGTAGCCAATAGCTGGGGCTGTTGGGCTGTTAATTAAGGGAAAACTGCAAGAAAGCGATGGTTTTTCCCCGTGATGTTGAAAATGATGGTCAACATGTTGACTTCGAACAATTCTGGGAAAAACCGGGTAAATGGCAAGAAATGGACTGTGCTAACCAAAACTGCCCTCAATTTTCCATGGGGAAAAGGATGGGCATTGGAGTTGGGGTATATCGGTGCAATCGGGGAAACCCAACTCATAAGTGGGGTAGACTTACAGATGGGCAAGTGGACTGATGTGAAAACTGAAACAGCTGAACATTTTCTGTAATCTTTAGTTCCACATTAGCTCCGTTTATATAATTAATATTAACTACAGTAATTATAATTACAGTAATTATAATATTATAATCATATTCATGTATATCCCCTGGGGATTCCGAAACATTTTCCAAACATGCACCCAGTTCAAACTGGGAACGGGCTAAAAAGGACAGGTGAGTTTGGCATTCCCCTAAGCTACCAAAAAGGTTGGTCCATGGTACAGGACACGCTAGAGAAACAACAACGTATGTGTACAAATGATTAGAAATGTTCTCAAATGTATTTGCAACTTGCAATTACGATTTCTGCGCAAAAGGCACTTCGATGGCAATTACATGTAATTACTACAAAACGACTGCAAAATGCTGCATATGGACACCAGGGCCTAGATTCCTGCCAAGCGACCATTGGTCTCAGATGCTTCTACAATGCCTCGTTGATGTGGAAAGTCTGCATATGTATGGGTTTTTTCGGACCTATTTCTCTTCTTCACTGGGTATTGCGAGAACATCTACAGGGCACGACATTACCACTACCATCAGATGGTTGGAATCCCTTGCCACCAGGGCCCCGGTAGACAGCTGATGGATACACATCATGTTTTGTCCCGACGGACAATTGGTTCCAAACAACATGCCAATCGCTAACCAATTTACTTCGGTGAAAAAACAAAAAACTTTAAAAAAATAACTAATTACTGAACTAACTGTTGCAGAAAACATCCACATGGTCGAGCACTCTTCACCCAAGATGCTCATGAAGGTACTGAAAAAGGAGACTTTCTGGATCCATGGCGCATTCCTGGGCGGCTTGGTTTGATCTCCATCGATTGGGCGTCTGTCCAATTGCCAGCTTTGTTTTCCAAAGGAACGGCAAACATGTCCCATAATTCACGGCACCATCCCCACAAATAAAAAACATCATTGGTAGGAAATTGCCATTAAAAAAAAAAACACACATTCCCTTCAGATCTTTGTAATAGGATCTCTAAATGTTTTTCTGGTCCAACATCCCGGACACATACCCAAACACATGTGCCTGAAAACAGTTTTTCTCGTTCAACGCAACATGTCAATGTTGTGATTTGTAAAATAAATAAAAAACATAAATATAATCACATAATATCATATATATATGCATATTATACACTAATTTGCCAACAATGTTGTTCCAAATGCAGGCATCGACAATACATATGCATTTCCTTCCCTGTGATACTGTCACACTTCAGGCATGGAAAAAAAACATGAGCAGCGTTCAAAAACGTCTATCATTCCATTGCGTTGGTTGGTTCATAGGCCAATGGAGTCTCAGTATGGACTTGATCATCCCCAATTCATTGCGTGCAAGTGGTGTAGGACAACCCCCGAACTTATCATCAACCCACATGCCTTTTGCCGCCACTGTTCAGTGCAGCATGAGAGAACCCAGGCAAGGTCATAGTGCAGTAGCAAAGTGGAGGCACTGCAATATCCAATGAATATGCGCAGGGCAGAGATATGGCTGTGTCATGTTGCGGCTTTAAAAAATATCCCGGCAAGAAACCCCAAACAGTGTGGGAAGAGTGGGAAGATAATGTATGATAATGTGGTTGATGATGATGATGATGATGGTGATGGTGATGACGATGAAAAGGATGATGATGAGGACGAGGATGATTAGGATAATCGGATAAGGAGGAAAATGTTGCGGACGATGATGTTGAGGATGATGT
Source organism: Cladocopium goreaui (assembly GCA_947184155.2). Taxonomy (NCBI): domain Eukaryota; class Dinophyceae; order Suessiales; family Symbiodiniaceae; genus Cladocopium; species Cladocopium goreaui. The sequence continues at coordinate 1,567 of CAMXCT020002746.1, read as the reverse complement.
TGCGGAAGATGAGGTGGAGGAGGATGATGTTGCGGAAGAGGAGGTGGAGGATGAGGATGAGGATGCGAATGCGGAAGATGAAGTTGAGGATGAAAAGGTGGAGGAATGGCGGAAAGGACCTAAAAGCATCAGTGGCTGCAAGCTAGCAGGACAAGAGCGACCCTAGTAGTGAAAAGAAGAGATACGAGGTAACATTCCGCAAGGTCCCGTTGTGAAGATCTCTGGAGAAGCTCGTGCGCAAGATCTCCTTGGCGGGTTCTGTGTAGAAGCTGCTGTGCAAGATCCCTGTGTAAGGCTATCTGTACAAGGTGTCTATACAAGAACTCCACCGAAGATCTTTGCAAGGGATCTCAAAGAGTAAGACCTCTGTTCAAGCTATCTATACATGATCTCCAAGCAAGACCGCTGCTCTCTTCACCAGCTCTTGGTACAAGATCTCAATAAGAGGTGTCCTGGCAAGATCTCTGAACAAAATCTCTATAAGAGCTCTGTTGGCAAGATCTCTGTAAGAGACCTCATGGCAAGATCTCTGCACACGATCTCTAGAAGAGGTCTCTTGGCAAGACCTCCTGGACAAAATCTCTAAAAGTCTATAAGAATTCTCTTGGCAAGATCTCTTTATGAGATCTCTCTGCAACGGATCTCTATGCAATGTCTCTGTACAAGGTCTCCATAAGAGGTGTCCTGGCAAGATCTCCGCACAAGATCTCTAAAAGAGGTCTCTTGGCAAGATCTCTTTATGAGATCTCTCTGTACAAGGTCTCCATAAGAGGTGTCCTGGCAAGATCTCCGCACAAGATCTCTAAAAGAGGTCTCTTGGCAAGATGTCTTTATGAGATCATTCTGCAACAGATCTCTATGCAATGTCTCTGCACAAGGTCTCCATAAGAGGTGTCCTGGCAAGATCTCCGCACAAGATCTCTAAAAGAGGTCTCTTGGCAAGATCTCTTTATGAGATCTCTCTGCAACAGATCTCTATGCAATGTCTCTGTACAAGGTCTCCATAAGAGGTGTCCTGGCAAGATCTCCGCACAAGATCTCTAAAAGAGGTCTCTTGGCAAGATGTCTTTGTGAAATCTCTCTGCAACAGATCTCTATGCAATGTCTCTGTACAAGGTCTCCATAAGAGGTGTCCTGGCAAGATCTCCGCACAAGATCTCTAAAAGAGGTCTCTTGGCAAGATCTCTTTCTGAGATCTCTCTGCAACAGATCTCTATGCAATGTCTCTGTACAAGGTCCCCAAAAGAGGTGTCCTGGCAAGATCTCCGCACAAGATCTCTAAAAGAGGTCTCTTGGCAAGATCTCTTTATGAGATCTCTCTGCAACAGATCTCTATGCAATGTCTCTGTACAAGGTCTCCATAAGAGGTGTCCTGGCAAGATCTCCGCACAAGATCTCTAAAAGAGGTCTCTTGGCAAGATCTCTTTATGAGATCTCTTGGCAAGATCTCTTTGCAATGTCTCTGTACAAGGTCTCCATAAGAGGTGTCCTGGCAAGATCTCCGCACAAGATCTCTAAAAGAGGTCTCTTGGCAAGATCTCTTTATGAGATCTCTTGGCAAGATCTC
>CAMXCT020002745.1:81213-88320 GCA_947184155.2 Cladocopium goreaui | reverse complement strand
CCCACACACAAACACCCGCCCAAACTGATCCTGATGCTTTCTCTGACACAGTGTCGTCATTCTCGCGTTTGTCTGCAGCCATGGGTCCATCCTATTGCGTCTTTTCTGAGTCGGTGAGTTTTTTTTTGGTTCCGAGTTCATTTTAACTGTTGTTGATATGCATGTAGATGTAGATCAGCACACATACACACACATCGATGCGACAACATCAGCTTCTGAAATTTACGCATTGTCCAAGCATGCGCTTCTGTAATCTGTGACAGCCCAATAAAGGTGGATGCTAAGGGCTAACCATCAGCTTGTGAAATTTACCGAAGATGGTTGTCAAAGCTTATTCTATATAATATGCGACAACCCCACAAAGGTGGATGCTACGGGCCACCACCACAATGTAATGATCCAAGGCCGCCGCAGCTTCAGGCTCGCCCCTGCCACTGACACTCTTGCTCCGCCCGCTGTTTTCTTCTACTTCCTCCACGCAACGGGGGGATTTGGTATGGGCCTGCATGCACGCAACATGCAACACACAATCCACATCATGCAACACACATGCAACACACATGCAACACACATGCAACACGAGCATTTTCCCTGTAAATTTCCAAGCAACGTGGCCGCGGGGGCAAAAATCTACCCTTTCCATTCTAAGACCGGAGTTGGGGCTGCAAACGTCAAATCCTGCACGTTGACTGTAAATTTACAGGTCAAAAGCTCATGTTGCATGTCGTGTTGCATGTGTGTTGCATGTGTGTTGCATGTGTGTTTCATGTGCGTTGCATGGCAGGTGTGCAGGATAGAGCAGTCCCACGCAGAACGACAGCCAGTGCACCCCACGACATTGCGGAATCAGGTCAAAAAGGTGTCAAGACTGTCGCTGCATGTACGACATTGCGGAATCAGGTCAAAAAGGTGTGAAGACTATCGCCGCATGTATTTCACTTAGCACAACCCATATTAGCACATATGCGCCCGCGCAAGCAAACAGACACACCCACACACAAACACCCGCCCAAACTGATCCTGATGCTTTCTCTGACACAGTGTCGTCATCATTCTCGCGTTTGTCTGCAGCCATGGGTCCATCCTATTGTGTCTTTTCTGAGTCCGGGTTCTTCAAAAAAAACAGCCATCCCATGAAGTACCACACCACAGAGGTCATGCCCCCCCCGTCCCCCAATTCAATGTTGTCTTCTGAATTTTGTGTTTTGGCGGCCTTCAAAAAAAACAGCCATTTCTGTTGATGATGCTCGGCGCTTCCGATCACAACATTGAAGTTGGGGGTTGCGGGGGTAAGCAGGGTATCTCTGTGGTTTCTTGTGGATGGCTGTTTTTTTTGAAGAACCCGGTGAGTTTTTTTTGGTTCCGAGTTCATTTTAACTGTTGTTGATATGCATGTAGATGTAGATCAGCACACATACACACACATCGATGCGACAACATCAGCTTCTGAAATTTACGCATTGTCCAAGCATGCGCTTCTGTAATCTGTGACAGCCCAATAAAGGTGGATGCTAAGGGCTAACCATCAGCTTGTGAAATTTACCGAAGATGGTTGTCAAAGCTTATTCTATATAATATGCGACAACCCCACAAAGGTGGATGCTACGGGCCACCACCACAATGTAATATCCAAGGCGCTCAGCTTCCAAAGTCTCGCCCCTGCCACCTGCAACTCTTGCGCCTGCCACGCTGTTTTCTACTTCCCCACTTCACGGGTGTGATTTGTATGGGCCTGCCAATGCAGAACGTCAAACCAAATGCAACACATCATGCAACACGCATGCAACAAAACATCCAAACAACACATGCAACCACATCAAAAACGACATTTTTCCCTGGTAAATTTCCAAGCAAGTGGCCGCGGGGCAAAATCTGACACGGGGTTCAGGATAAGACCGGAGTTTGGGGCTGGCAAAGTCAAATCCTGGCAACGGTTGACTGTAAATTTACCAGGTCAAGATCAGGGTGCATGTCGTGTTGCAATGTTCGTGTGTGCAGGTGTGTTGCATCGTGTGTTGCCACTGTGCTTTGCCTGGCACGTGTGTGCAGGATATGAGCCAGCTCCCCACGCAGCACGACAGCCAGTGCAGACCACCAGTGCCTATGCTGAATCAGGTCAAAAAGGTTCTAAGACTGTCTCGCTTGTGCAGTACGACTTGCGAAATCATGTCAAAAGGTTTGAAAGACATGTCTTCCGCAGGTATTTCACTTAGCACAACCCATATTAGCACATATGCGCCCGCGCAAGCAAACAGACACACCCACACACAAACACCCGCCCAAACTGATCCTGATGCTTTCTCTGACACAGGGGCTCGCATTCGCCCGTCCTCAATCTTCTCGCTTCTCCCTCAACCCTTTCTCGGGCATTCTATTCTCGCGTTCTCTCTCCATCTCCCGCGTTTGTCTGCAGCCATGGGTCCATCCTATTGTGTCTTTTCTGAGTCCGGTGAGTTTTTTTTTGGTTCCGAGTTCATTTTAACTGTTGTTGATATGCATGTAGATGTAGATCAGCACACATACACACACATCGATGCGACAACATCAGCTTCTGGAATTTACGCATTGTCCAAGCATGCGCTTCTGTAATCTGTGACAGCCCAATAAAGGTGGCTGCTAAGGGCTAACCATCAGCTTGTGAAATTTACCGAAGATGGTTGTCAAAGCTTATTCTATATATATAATATGCGACACCCCCACAAAGGTGGATGCTACGGGCCACCACCACAATGTAATATCCAAGGCGCTCAGCTTCCAAAGTCTCGCCCCTGCCACCTGCAACTCTTGCGCCTGCCACGCTGTTTTCTACTTCCCCACTTCACGGGTGTGATTTGTATGGGCCTGCCAACGCAACGCACATGCAACACACATGCAACACTCATGCAACACACATGCAACACACATGCAACACACATGCAACACGAGCATTTTCCCTGTAAATTTCCAAGCAAAGTGGCCGCGGGGGCAAAAATCTACACTTTCCATTCTAAGACCGGAGTTAGGGCTGCAAACGTCAAATCTTGCACGTTGACTGTAAATTTACAGGTAAAAAGCTCATGTTGCATGTCGTGTTGCATGTGTGTTGCATGTGTGTTGCATGTGTGTTGCATGTGTGTTGCATGTGTGTTGCATGTGCGTTGCATGGCAGGTGTGCAGGATAGAGCAGTCCCACGCAGAACGACAGCCAGTGCACCCCACGACATTGCGGAATCAGGTCAAAAAGGTGTCAAGACTGTCGCTGCATGTACGACATTGCGGAATCAGGTCAAAAAGGTGTGAAGACTGTCGCCGCATGTATTTCACTTAGCACAACCCATATTAGCACATATGCGCCCGCGCAAGCAAACAGACACACCCACACACAAACACCCGCCCAAACTGATCCTGATGTTTTCTCTGACACAGTGTCGTCATTCTCGCGTTTGTCTGCAGCCATGGGTCCATCCTATTGTGTCTTTTCTGAGTCGGTGAGTTTTTTTTGGTTCCGAGTTCATTTTAACTGTTGTTGATATGCATGTAGATGTAGATCAGCACACATACACACACATCGATGCGACAACATCAGCTTCTGAAATTTACGCATTGTCCAAGCATGCGCTTCTGTAATCTGTGACAGCCCAATAAAGGTGGCTGCTAAGGGCTAACCATCAGCTTGTGAAATTTACCGAAGATGGTTGTCAAAGCTTATTCTATATATATAATATGCGACAACCCCACAAAGGTGGATGCTACGGGCCACCACCACAATGTAATATCCAAGGCGCTCAGCTTCCAAAGTCTCGCCCCTGCCACCTGCAACTCTTGCGCCTGCCACGCTGTTTTCTACTTCCCCACTTCACGGGTGTGATTTGTATGGGCCTGCCAATTTGTATGGGCCTGCCAATGCAACGCACATGCAACACACATGCAACACACATGCAACACACATGCAACACGAGCATTTTCCCTGTAAATTTCCGAGCAAAGTGGCCGCGGGGGCAAAAATCTACACTTTCCATTATAAGACCGGAGTTGGGGCTGCAAACGTCAAATCCTGCACGTTGACTGTAAATTTACAGGTCAAAAGCTCATGTTGCATGTCGTGTTGCATGTGTGTTGCATGTGTGTTGCATGTGTGTTGCATGTGCGTTGCATGGCAGGTGTGCAGGATAGAGCAGTCCCACGCAGAACGACAGCCAGTGCACCCCACGACATTGCGGAATCAGGTCAAAAAGGTGTCAAGACTGTCGCTGCATGTACGACATTGCGGAATCAGGTCAAAAAGGTGTGAAGACTATCGCCGCATGTATTTCACTTAGCACAACCCATATTAGCACATATGCGCCCGCGCAAGCAAACAGACACACCCACACACAAACACCCGCCCAAACTGATCCTGATGCTTTCTCTGACACAGTGTCGTCATTCTCGCGTTTGTCTGCAGCCATGGGTCCATCCTATTGTGTCTTTTCTGAGTCCGGGTTCTTCAAAAAAAACAGCCATCCCATGAAGTACCACACCACAGAGGTCATGCCCCCCCCGTCCCCCAATTCAATGTTGTCTTCTGAATTTTGTGTTTTGGCGGCCTTCAAAAAAAACAGCCATTTCTGTTGATGATGCTCGGCACTTCCGATCACAACATTGAAGTTGGGGGTTGCGGGGGTAAGCAGGGTATCTCTGTGGTTTCTTGTGGATGGCTGTTTTTTTTGAAGAACCCGGTATGAGTGCAGTTGATGTTGTGAAAATATGTGAGGTCACATACCATGTGAGTCTGCACAATGCACCTCACAAAATATGAAGACGAATGGCAGATAAATGATAAATGTACATAGTAAACTCAGTAAACAAATGTAAGCAGCGTCTTCCCTTCCTTGGGTATGTTTCCTCTTGCATCCAACTGACACAAGCACAGGCAAAGCAATGTGCCATGGTATCCTCTCGACGCAGCTGCCTGGGATCTGAACAAATGAGCCCCCCCCTTTCACCCGTGCTTAAGGATGCTTAAGGCATACTCAGCCGAGATTCCTTCTTCACCAGTAGCATCACCAAATAAGTCTAATGTAGATAATGTAGTGAGACATGTTCTTCAAGTGCTAGAAAAACGAAACAAGTAAAATACTGCAAGAAATGTCAAGGCACAGTCTCAGGGCCAGCGGCATGTACTTTGACATTGCAAATACAGCAGGCGAATAGAACTGATAGAGGAAATGAAGAAAGCCACCAATGTAGGCCTAGCAGCAGACATACTGAGCCCCACGCTGGCAATTAGAGGTCTGCGTAGGGGAATGTACTGGCACTTGGCACAAGGATGTACATACATCTATGGAAATGAACAATTCACAACAAAAAGGCAGCTTCGCAGCTATGTCTATACCCTGTGGTCAGAGGTCGCTTTTGTTGGTTCATCAACCCCGTACCTCTGAAACCGAGTCGAGATTCACTGCTAAACAGTGTCAACGCCCATAGCCGGCGAACATCAAACTTGCCCTCTTCATGCCCCCTTGGCCAAAGGTGCAACATCACGGAACTTTGGCTTAGCTGGGTGGAACAAGATAAACAACATTAAACAACCATGAGATAGATTAAGCAAGTCTGTAAAGGCTATACTTTAGAAAGGTATCTTCATGCAAAATATTGATAAATATTGCAATTATGAATCCTCAAACACGAAGCAAGGGCTTCCGTGCGTCGGAGCCTCATGCACAACATTAGACTGAGGCAAAGGCCACTTCAAATCCTCAATTTCCTGCCAGAGTCAGATCAGCCATGACAGGCTCATGGGGCCTTTCTCTCAACAAAACACGAGTCATCACGAGTCAATTCTGTCCTTGGGTGCCGGTCGCTTCTCTATCAGAATTTGGCAGACCACATCTCCAATGAAACCGAGTGCAGACCTCTGACCAAGCCGTTTACGCAAGCATCCAAGTGAAGGCACTGATCTAGAGCGTCTCGAAAGGATAAAAAATCGCGGAAGAAAGTAACATACTCCTAGAATCTGTCGAAGGCTACTTGAAATCTGAGACAAAAAGCTGGTTTCCTTGCATTCTGTCTCAGGACCTTGCGGTTTTTTACAGATGTGTCAACTGCCATTTCACCACCAAATGGTAATCTTCATCTGCTATTCTGCTATTCATTGGATAAAACATCATAAAACATATGATAGGGGATAGGGGTGGACTGAAACTCCTGGAGGACTCCCCAGATTTAGTGCGTTGGAACTCGCAGCATCTGGGGCTCGCCGCGCACTCAGCAAGTCGCTCCGAAGGCTTGGATCGAAGACCTGGCGTATCCGACGCAGCGCCATGGCGCCGCAACGGTGACCGAGGCACAGACCGAGGAAAAAAACGGGTCGGCTGCAAAACCAAGTTCTGTTTCCTTCCAAAATCCAGAACTTGGACATTGACATGCAACGATCTAAGATGATCTAAGATGATCTAAGATGATCTAAGATGATCTAAGATGATCTAAGATGTTCTAAGATGATCTAAGATGATCTAAGATGATCTAAGATGATCTAAGATGTTCTAAGATGTTCTAAGAATCTTAGAATCAGAACATTGAGTTGTTGAGATCTACGGCCACAGCAAATTACGTGCAAAGTGGATCTGAAATGATTTGAATAGTTGCTAGCTGCTAGATGCTGCTAGTGAATGAGAGCTGCGGGAAATTTGACCTTTGCAAGATCACCCGTTGTAAACGTTGACTCTGATATCCTTGATTGACATCACAGTATTGAGCTTGACCCAAACGGAACACCAATGTGCAACTGGATGCTGTGAGACTTCCAGATCTTCCTGTTGAAAAATCCAAGCTGTGGCGAAAGCAAAACTAGACAAGCTAGCAACTACTTTCATATTCTGTTTAGGATAAATTGCTGCTTTCTGCCATTCATCACAATTCTACATCTGCCGCTTTCGTTCCGGAATCTCCGAGATGGCCTTTTTCAAGCAAAGTGTAATCACCACATATCACCAGGAACAGCGGTTGCATAGTAACAGCGCCCATGGAAAGATGTCGAAGGCTGGGGTGAGCCGTTCCAGCCGGGCAGCATAGCACCCAAGGGGGGATCAAGGTTACATAAGATTACTATAGGGGGCTGAAAATGGGGATACCCCTAAAGTTGCAATT
>CAMXCT020002745.1:68713-78713 GCA_947184155.2 Cladocopium goreaui | reverse complement strand
TGTCTGTCTGTCTGTCTGTCTATGATCTAACTGTATATCTATCTACCTACCTGTTTATTGAGTACAAAATCATGTCTGCCTTTCATGAGAACTGACTACAGTCGGTCTGTGTATGCATAGGTACGCGATTACGCGATTGTATTATTATCACCCCGCGTATTTCACTTGACATACTCAAAACATGTTGGCCAGGCCACGCTCGATTCCATATGATGCTCGATTCCATGTCAAAGAGCAAATACACTGTTTAAAAAAAAAAAACGCAGTACATAATCGAGTTGTCACGTTTTTGACTTTATCAAACATGGTTCGTCTCCGTGAAACCGCAATGTCTTTATCCTCAGAACATATCATATATCCTATATATCATCACCTAGACACCACGATGTCGACAAAACAAATAACCACAAAAAAGAAAAAAACACTATTTTTGTCATTTTGTGTCTATTCTTTTGTTCACAAGATAATGTAGCGTGTTTCTTTTGCTTCGGCACATACGGGGGGTGGTAATGCAATCAATGCAATCGCGCACCTCCCATGAGACGGGCCCTGGCCACAGTGGCACGTTCTGATAGGAAGGATGTCGCAGCGTTGGCCCTGCACGACCCAGCGGGAGAACTGCTGATCAGGGGACATGACTTTGGTACCAAGGGAACCCGAAGTTTGGAGTTCATCTTTAGTATGAAACCTTGGAAATTGTGTAAGGACATGTGTGTCACACCCAACTCATGGATGTGGTGAATTGTGAAGCTTGGGATGTGCTGGAACACCACCTGATCTAAGACGCAGGGACGTAAACTACATGTTCTTACCACATGGCAACTCTTTTTCCACAGCTCTTTGTGTCTGATCTGAGCCATGGTCTACATGTCGGGAATGAGAGAGAGGTTTCTATCCTTACCACTGTGAGACCTTCATTCCAGGCAGAACCCTATCCTATCAGATCCTATCACATGCAATTGCATAGCTTTGATTGCCAGTGGGCCCCAGTGGCACAACAGTCTTGCTGGCCTCGCTTTTACAAAGTCTGCGCTGGTCGTGACCTGAAATTTTGGATGTGAGTGGCGGATATCCCAAAAGTTTGGTGTTGTTTCTACAGTTGCTCATGGCTCAAGGTTTGAAGATCCTTGGTGTACACCTCCACTTGGCCGTGCCTGTTCCAAGGTCTTGTTCGCAGATGCTCGGATCTCGTGACGATGATTGTACGCTTGATAGCCTCTGGGCAGCTGAGTGCATCGCAGGTGTCATATTTTGAAACTGTGATTCAGTGATGTGGATCAACCTTTCACCGCTATTGAAAATCTCCACTTGGTTCGGGGATTTCCCAGCCAACCATGTTTGATTAGCAAAGGGTAAAAGAGGTCGCGACTCGACATGTACGGTTAAAACTCTCTCTCTCCCGGCCTGTTGCGCCACCTGCCAATGCACCAGCAGTGGCGCCGCTGGCAGCGCCCACAGCCAATCCTGTCATCGAAACATATCAAAACATCGTTGTAAGTACAATACCTTCACATCAATACATGCCACGTATTTAATGCATTGTGACATTGTGTATGCAATGATCTATAATATTACCCCCGGGCCGGGGGTGCCGCCCAGAGGTTTATCATGTGACCAACTCTTTAGGGTTTGTTTAGGGTTTGTTTGGGGTTTGCTTAGGGTTTGTTTAGGGTTTCATTGAGAGTTTTAAGGTTTTCATCACGGTTTTAATAAGATTGTACTTTCAAGGCTTACTTCGGGTTTCAGGTTTTAGGGTTTTAGATTTAGGGTTTATGGTTCAGGGTTTTGTGTATTGGAAACAAATCTCGTCAGCCATTTGGGCAACCCGACATCCCAAACAATGGCCCTGCGCAGTCAAAACACACTTCCCCGACCAGCACCCCTCTCCTGGCCGTAACATTACATACATTTTTTTTCCCAGCAAGAGACCCCAAACAGTGTGGGGGAGTGGAGGGATAATGTATGATAATGTGGATGATATGATGATGGTGATGAGGAGGAGGAGGACGAGGAGGAGGAGGAGGAGGAGGACAATGTTGCGGACAATGATGTTGAGGATGATTCTGTTGACGATGATGAGGTGCAGGAGTATGAGGTGGAGGATGATGATGTGGAGGATGATGATGTTGAGGAGGATGAGGATGAGGATGACAATGTGGAAGATGAAGTGGAGGATGATGAAGTTGAGGAAGATGATGAAAAGGATGATAAAGTTGCGGAAGAAAAGGTGGATGATGATGGTGATGATGATGATGATGATGATGATGATGTTTCGGAAGATGAGGTGGAGAATGATCATGTTGAGGATGATGATGTCAAGGGCGAGGAAGATGATGATGTTGAGGGGGAGGACAGATCCCAAGACTGCGGCCCACACTTTGTGCGAGCCTGCGCAGTCGAAATGCACTTCATCACATCACAAGAGCCATTTTTTGTGCGAATTTACATGGAAAATGCCGCAGACCAAGACCGGGGACCGAGCCTGCGCAGTCGAAATGCACTTGGACGTTTCACAAGAGCCACTTTACACGGAAATTTGCAGGAAAAATGCCCGAGCCCAGAACCGCGACGCAAACTTTGTGCGAGCCTGCACAGTCGAAATGCACTTGGAGATTTCACAAGAGCCACTTGATGTGGAAATTGACAGGGAAAATGCCGCGGCCCAGAGTGAGCACCTCGATCAAACACTGGCCTATACAGCTACCGCAAGAACCCCTGGAATAAAAGATTGTAACATCTTCCACAACACAGTAGAGATATACATAGATTATATATATATACAAATAATATCAAATAATATGTATAAAAATAATAGATCTGATATAAAAGAAAAAAACAATTTTACCTCGACAGCATGATGTCGCTTGCGGCCTGCTCCGCCGCCCACAGCAGCGCAGAAGGGGATCGACAGGCCGAAGGTGAAGACTGCAGGAATGACGCCGTGTAGGCGGTGTCAATGGAATTAGGGTAAGTCCAGAAAGATAGATTTTATGAATGATTAAAGATAGAAGGATCTATAGAATTACTATGGTGTTAATAAGTGTCGAGTTCGAGTGATTTTAGATTTAATAATTTATTGACCTTTCTGCAATGTTATGTGTCTTTTGAGTTGGATCATTATGTTTCTGAATTACTTACTATGTTTCACTGTGTTGGTTCAAGGGAACACCTACGGTTGAAACCATGGTTGTTACCCCAAATATTGGGGATTGCACAATATTTGAAAAATATAATATATAATCGTATTAATTAATAACCGGTTATCAGAACATATCAGAACAATGATAATTGACAATTGATAAAGTAATATGATATGTAACAAATATCGAGCTGCAAATATCTATGGGTATGGCTTCAACAATTCCTACTAGTTCTTATATTATATATATATATTCAAAATGCTGTTCAACCCAACAACCTACAAGTGCCAGGGAAATCCATTGAAATTTGAAGACTCATCTGGGCAGTGTTCAAAACCCTTCGTCCCTTTCTACTGGTTAATTAATATGATTTTCCACAGTGGATTGTGATAAGGCCCAATATATTGGATAGTATAATTAACCCCATATAACATCATAGAATCATCAACCAACTGGGGGGCCAAACCGCAGGCACTGCACATCTACTGGTCCTCCGGCCTACTGCCGCTCCGAGAAGGCTCCCAGTGGTGAGTCCTGTTGCTGCACCACCTGCACCCACAATGGCAGCGCCAGCGCTGGCGCCCACCGCACTGTAACGGAGATGAGGATCTTGTGCCAAGGTCTTCGCCTGGGTCGGGCTCCAAATCTGGGATACCTAGGATACCTAGGACATCCTAGGACCTATTCTGGTCATGTCTGGTCCTAGTCTGTTGCTTTAGACACAAAATTGCAAGCGCTTTGAACATCTGAAACATCAAGGCAATTCACTGAAAACTGGTCTGAAAAAGGCAGCCCCACAAGGACAACCGCTGGGAGACCCTCTTTCCTAACAAGGTCTCCAAACACTTCCAATGGAATGTGGGAAAGGTGTCTGTGTGTGTCTGTGTCATTTTCTGTACAGTATCAAACTATCCAACGTTACTGGTCCCCAATTTCGACCAATTCCAGAATACTCTACAGTGTAAATGGGTGATTTAAGCTGGTTTGCAGCAACAAAGATGGCATTAACTGGATTCAGGTTCCTATTTTTGCTATGTATCCACTATTTCTGGCGGCTAGTGATTGCATGATTGTTGGTTACAACATCTTATACTTATAACTTATAACTTATATACAACATGTTATATATACTTATTTGTATGCATCCATATATAAGTGCCATAGTATGATATTTATATCGAAAATAATAGGGATCATATGAAAGTCACGGGGGTCCCAAGCTGCTGAGCATGCTGGTTTATATATCCCATCCCATCACATCTTCATTCTGTCCTCATTATGGTTGGTCATAACCCCCGTTTGTTTGCTGCTTAACTCCCCAACATCAGCCAAGCACCATTTCTCACTTAATATACAAGCCGGCAGCCTATCCCCATTTTTGATGGTTAAAACCCATGATCATTTTTTTGACTTCAACCCCAAACCGCAAGGTCCACAAAAAGTTGCCAGTTGAGGGCTACTCGGAACGATATCTGTACAATGGAAAATAATGGAAAATAATGGATTGATGCTGGTCCATCGGATTGCAGGAGCACCATTCGAGCGCAAAAGAGACAAGGGCGTGGGAAGATATAGGGTGCTTGGTGATGAACTAGAACACCAACACCAGAGGTTCCGTTCCAGAATCTCACCAAGACTTAAGCAGGGAAAAAACCACAGCTCCATCTGGTCTACATGAGTTGCAGAAGCATTGAAACTTGCCTAACGCTCGCAGTACTAAAGGAGAATAAACCAACAGCAAATCTGTCTAATTAGGATTATCGGAGTGGATGGAAATGACCCTAGTCACTTCACCAGTCATCCATCTACCACCGACATTGCAGCAGTCCTGGTTCTCAACTAATATCTGAACTACACTGAGGAAAGGGCGATAAGAAGGACTCCTGGTACTCTCAGAAGCAGGCCGACAAGTGAAAATATGCGGCTCCGTGTAGTCCTGACTTCTCCTAGACAGCAGCATCCAATGAAAAGCCCGATGATGCCTGGAAGGCTACCGATGATCGGAAACGCTATCGCGAAACCCACCTCAATGTTTGCTTGGAACCATGCCACTTGCGCGATCCCCCAAATCACACCAGAGACCAAAGAAGGAACGATGAGCTGCCGTGGCAGCTGGCTCTTCTTCCCCCTGACCGTGATGTAGACTGTAAGGGCAAACGAAGCTGCAGCAAAGATACCGATGAAATGGCTCAACACATAGTCCATGATGTGCTGGCTGTGGTCTGGACCAAAGATGCCATTCTTGAGATCCATTGGCAAATCGAACGTTGAGCCGAACAAAACGCCTGCTAGGATTGCCATTGAGAAGCCCAACATTGCCTTCATGCGATTTGCGCAATCTGAACCGGCATCCCCTCGCTCCCCATGTTTCAGTGTCGGCTTCTGCACGTTCTGCCCATCTTCGATGTCCGGTAAATCTCCACATGAAGAAGCCGCTGTTGAGGCTTCCGAATTTACGTTCTTTATCTCGACCTCTCGTGCAGGTTCGAAGTCATCAAATGCAGATGCAAGGGAAAAGAAAATCAACGAGACAGATGCCAGCACCAGGCCAACAAAGTTGGCCCATGGCTGCTTCACATCCTGCTCTTTGGGAAGACCAAAAAGCCCCAAGTAGCCTGTGACCCATCCCATGAGCATATTGCTCAGATCCCAAACTGTGAGGCCAAGGCCGAGGCCGATGGTCTGGATGATGTATGGGCACATCAAATTTCCCAGCATCCACATGGCCCCACCAGCTGCAGCTAAAGGCTCGAAGGCTGGGATTTCGACATTTGGTGTTGAGGTGAGGAACATCCCTGTGAGCAAGCCCACGAGAAGGATTCCTACTGACATCGCAGCAGAGAAAAAGATTCCATCACCAACGTCACAGCTCTTGACCGGCAGGTAGTTCACTGCGAAACCGATGCCAGCAATCAAGCAACAGGAATATCCGAAAAGGAGATTTGTCGCCATGAGCTTTGTGACTATCAAAAGCCCCGGGGTGCCTTCACTGATGAGATCCACAAAACTTGAGCCAGTGATCAATGATGCTACCCTAAGGGTCAACTGGTCACTGCTCAGTGTTCAAGACTCTCATCCCTTTTTTCTTGCTTGATCAGGAATGGCATTCCCAATTCAAAACTCTCATGGATTATGACAGTCCCCAATATATAATACTGGAACTAATCATCAACCCACAGCAGAGTCCCTCACGCCCAGGGGATTTCAGCTTCGGATCAACTCAGATCAAGACCACTATCCTGCACTAATTAGGACCTTTAAAAAAAGTTACTGTAGATATCCATTACAATCACAATCCATTGACTCTACAGTGTAACAGTCCAATCCTGCATCGACACAACTGCAGATAAATGATAAATGTACATAGTAAACTCAGTAAACAAATGTAAGCAGCGTCTTCCCTTCCTTGGGTATGTTTCCTCTTGCATCCAACTGACACAAGCACAGGCAAAGCAATGTGCCATGGTATCCTCTCAACGCAGCTGCCTGGGATCTGAACAAATGAGCCCCCCCCCTTTCACCCGTGCGGCATACTCAGCCGAGATAACTTCTTCACCAGTAGCATCACCAAATAAGTCTAATGTAGATAATGTAGTGAGACATGTTCTTCAAGTGCTAGAAAAACGAAACAAGTAAAATACTGCAAGAAATGTCAAGGCACAGTCTCAGGGCCAGCGGCATGTACTTTGACATTGCAAATACAGCAGGCGAATAGAACTGATAGAGGAAATGAAGAAAGCCACCAATGTAGGCCTAGCAGCAGACATACTGAGCCCCACGCTGGCAATTAGAGGTCTGCGTAGGGGAATGTACTGGCACTTGGCACAAGGATGTACATACATCTATGGAAATGAACAAATCACAACAAAAAGGCAGCTTCGCAGCTATGTCTATACCCTGTGGTCAGAGGTCGCTTTTGTTGGTTCATCAACCCCGTACCTCTGAAACCGAGTCGAGATTCACTGCTAAACAGTGTCAACGCCCATAGCCGGCGAACATCAAACTTGCCCTCTTCATGCCCCCTTGGCCAAAGGTGCAACATCACGGAACTTTGGCTTAGCTGGGTGGAACAAGATAAACAACATTAAACAACCATGAGATAGATTAAGCAAGTCTGTAAAGGCTATACTTTAGAAAGGTATCTTCATGCAAAATATTGATAAATATTGCAATTATGAATCCTCAAACACGAAGCAAGGGCTTCCGTGCGTCGGAGCCTCATGCACAACATTAGACTGAGGCAAAGGCCACTTCAAATCCTCAATTTCCTGCCAGAGTCAGATCAGCCATGACAGGCTCATGGGGCCTTTCTCTCAACAAAACACGAGTCATCACGAGTCAATTCTGTCCTTGGGTGCCGGTCGCTTCTCTATCAGAATTTGGCAGACCACATCTCCAATGAAACCGAGTGCAGACCTCTGACCAAGCCGTTTACGCAAGCATCCAAGTGAAGGCACTGATCTAGAGCGTCTCGAAAGGATAAAAAATCGCGGAAGAAAGTAACATACTCCTAGAATCTGTCGAAGGCTACTTGAAATCTGAGACAAAAAGCTGGTTTCCTTGCATTCTGTCTCAGGACCTTGCGGTTTTTTACAGATGTGTCAACTGCCATTTCACCCCCAAATGGTAATCTTCATCTGCTATTCTGCTATTCATTGGATAAAACATAATAAAACATATGATAGGGGATACAGTAGTAGGGGTGGAGGACTGAAAAAACTCCTGGAGGACTCCCCAGATTTCGTGCGGACTTAGTGGGTCAGGCCAGGGTCCCATGGTCCCATGGTCCCATGGTCCCGGTCGGTCCCGGTCGTTGGACGCATCTGGGGCTCGCCGCGCACTCAGCAAGTCGCTCCGAAGGCTTGGATCGAAGACCTGGCGTATCCGACGCAGCGCCATGGCGCCGCAACGGTGACCGAGGCACAGACCGAGATCTAAGATGGATCTAAGATGATCTAAGATGATCTAAGATGATCTAAGATGATCTAAGATGATCTAAGATGATCTAAGATGATCTAAGATGATCTAAGATGATCTAAGATGATCTAAGATGATCTAAGATGATCTAAGATGATCTAAGATGATCTAAGATGATCTAAGATGATCTAAGATGATCTAAGATGATCTAAGATGATCTAAGATGATCTAAGATGATCTAAGATGATCTAAGATGATCTAAGATGATCTAAGATGATCTAAGATGATCTAAGATGATCTAAGATGATCTAAGATGATCTAAGATGATCTAAGATGATCTAAGATGATCTAAGATGATCTAAGATGATCTAAGATGATCTAAGATGAAGATGGTCTAAGATGATCTAAGATGATCTAAGATGATCTAAGATGATCTAAGATGATCTAAGATGGTCTAAGATGATCTAAGATCTAAGATGATCTAAGATGATCTAAGATGATCTAAGATGATCTAAGATGATCTAAGATGATCTAAGATGATCTAAGATGTTCTAAGATGATCTAAGATGATCTAAGATGATCTAAGATGATCTAAGATGATCTAAGATGATCTAAGATGATCTAAGATGATCTAAGATGATCTAAGATGATCTAAGATGATCTAAGATGATCTAAGATGATCTAAGATGATCTAAGATGATCTAAGATGATCTAAGATGATCTAAGATGATCTAAGATGGTCTAAGATGATCTAAGATGATCTAAGATGATCTAAGATGATCTAAGATGATCTAAGATGATCTAAGATGATCTAAGATGATCTAAGATGATCTAAGATGATCTAAGATGATCTAAGATGATCTAAGATGATCTAAGATGATCTAAGATGATCTAAGATGTTCTAAGATGATCTAAGATGATCTAAGATGATCTAAGATGATCTAAGATGATCTAAGATGATCTAAGATGATCTAAGATGATCTAAGATGATCTAAGATGATCTAAGATGATCTAAGATGTTCTAAGATGATCTAAGATGATCTAAGATGATCTAAGATGATCTAAGATGATCTAAGATGATCTAAGATGATCTAAGATTATCTAAGATGTTCTAAGATGTTCTAAGAATCTTAGAATCAGAACATTGAGTTGTTGAGATCTACGGCCACAGCAAATTACGTGCAAAGTGGATCTGAAATGATTTGAATAGTTGCTAGCTGCTAGATGCTGCTAGTGAATGAGAGCTGCGGGAAATTTGACCTTTGCAAGATCACCCGTTGTAAACGTTGACTCTGATATCCTTGATTGACATCACAGTATTGAGCTTGACCCAAACGGAACACCAATGTGCAACTGGATGCTGTGAGACTTCCAGATCTTCCTGTTGAAAAATCCAAGCTGTGGCGAAAGCAAAACTAGACAAGCTAGCAACTACTTTCATATTCTGTTTAGGATAAATTACTGCTTTCTGCCATTCATCACAATTCTACATCTTTTTTCGGAATCTCCGAGATGGCCTTTTTCAAGCAAAGTGTGATCACCACATATCACCAGGAACAGCGGTTGCATAGTCACAGCGCCCATGGAAAGATGTCGAAGGCTGGGGTGAGCCGTTCCAGCCGGGCAGCATAGCACCCAAGGGGGGATCAAGGTTACATAAGATTACTATAGGGGGCTGAAAATGGGGATACCCCTAAAGTTGCAATTTCAGTGGAGAAAATGATGATAAACCACAGAAATTTGGGGCTATAAGCCTATGGATTTCAGAAACAACGTGGACATACGGACACAAAAAAAATTAGACACGGGAGTCAATGTAGCCAGATCCTTCACGCAACAGGTCTTGTATTTCTGGATATCATACTCTGTCTTTCGGCCAAAAAAACATGAACCAATATCAAGAGCCATCGATGGGCCAATATCCAGAGCCAACAGTATCTCCC
>CAMXCT020002745.1:51213-66213 GCA_947184155.2 Cladocopium goreaui | reverse complement strand
TTACGCGATTGTATTATTATCACCCCGCGTATTTCACTTGACATACTCAAAACATGTTGGCCAGGCCACGCTCGATTCCATATGATGCTCGATTCCATGTCAAAGAGCAAATACACTGTTTAAAAAAAAAACGCAGTACATAATCGAGTTGTCACGTTTTTGACTTTATCAAACATGGTTCGTCTCCGTGAAACCGCAATGTCTTTATCCTGAGAACATATCATATATCCTATATATCATCACCTAGACACCACGATGTCGACAAAACAAATAATCCCCGTCTGTACTCCAACGTGGGGTACAGTCCTAGAAAAAAATTGGTCTAAAATTATGACCCCTAACCTTTGAGAGAGGTTTTAGAGCTTTAAATTCCTGGTTCCTAACCTCTGAAGCCGAAATCTCACTTCCAACCACCTTTTTGAATTTTCTTTGCTAATTTCCTGGTGCCCAACGTCCAACATCCAATAAATTTACCCCTCTGATATCCAAGTAAAAAAATTATTTCCTGGATGCTTGCGTTGGTAACATGCCACATCTTCCCCCCTCAATCTGATACGGAAAAAAAATGAATTCCTGGCACCTGACTTCCCGGCTGACAGCTCGCAGTTTTTCAGAGTCCACGGCTTCACGAGTGCGGTCCGGCAGATGCCCACGGCAATGCGCAACCCTTTTGCATGGACAAATGTATCTTCAGGAAAAAAACGCCTGTTTTGCAATTTGGCCACACGTTGGAACAAAATTCTTCAATTTGTCCCATCATTTCCTATCTATGGATGGTTGACCTGGTGATGCGACGTTTTTCCTGTGGGGCCAGCCTTTGAAGACCATCCACAAGAATTCGGCCAAAAAAAGGTCCAGCCCCTTGGATTTTATTTTTGACACCTGCGCCTCGGCCTCTTCAAGTCACCTTTTT
The DNA here is from genome assembly GCA_947184155.2 of Cladocopium goreaui. Taxonomy (NCBI): domain Eukaryota; class Dinophyceae; order Suessiales; family Symbiodiniaceae; genus Cladocopium; species Cladocopium goreaui. The sequence goes on along the minus strand of CAMXCT020002745.1, from coordinate 65,300 downwards.
TTGGTTGGTGAAGCTGAACATATGTGGTTGTACCCCTTTTGCAAGGACAAATGTATTTTCAGAAAAAAAACATGTTTTGCAATTTGGGCGCGTTGACACAAAATTCTTGAATTCGTCCCATCATGTCCTATCTGTGGATGATTGGCCTGGTGATGCGACTTTTTTCCTGTGGGCCAACCTTTGAAGATCATCCGCAAGTATTCAGTCAAAAAAGGTCCAGTCCCTTGGATTTTATTTTTGACACCTGCGCCTCGGCCTCTTCAAGTCACCTTTTTTTGGTTGGTGAAGCTGAACATATGTGGTTGTACCCCTTTTGCAAGGACAAATGTATTTTCAGAAAAAAAAACATGTTTTGCAATTCGGGCGCGTTGACACAAAATTCTTGAATTCGTCCCATCATGTCCTATCTGTGGATGATTGGCCTGGTGATGCGACTTTTTTCCTGTGGGCCAACCTTTGAAGATCATCCGCAAGTATTCAGTCAAAAAAGGTCCAGTCCCTTGGATTTTATTTTTGACCCCTGCGCCTTGGCCTCTTGAAGTCACTTTTTTGGTTGGTGAAGGTGAACATATGCGTTTGTACCCTTTTGCAAAATCATGTAAAGAATCATACCCACTCAATTAATCATGGTACATTTTTTCCTCGGGTTTGACATTTAGATATGTTCTAGTAAATTCCCATTTGGTCCATCCACCTTCAAATTCCTGGCTACTAGCCTTGGGAATTCTACAAACTTACCCATTATCAGAGTCATGCATGATTGATTTCCTGATGCCTTACATACACAGACTGATAGATCAACCCCCCCTCAATCACAACAGACAGAAATTGATTTCCTATCACTGTACGTCAGGAAGCTTTGATAAAAAAAACTGGGCCTTTTTTGGTATGATATTTTATTCCTGGCCCCGGGACCCTCACCCACTGTCTGCTAGATTTTTGGAAAATAGTGTTTTTTAAAAAGCGTACTGAACCCCCAGGAAAAAAAACTGGTAGTACAGAGGGGGGTACAAATAACCACAAAAAAGAAAAAAACACTGTTTTTGTCATTTTGTGTCTATTCTTTTGTTCACAAGATAATGTAGCGTGTTTCTTTTGCTTCGGCACATACGGGGGGTGGTAATGCAATCAATGCAATCGCGCACCTCCCATGAGACGGGCCCTGGCCACAGTGGCACGTTCTGATAGGAAGGATGTCGCAGCGTTGGCCCTGCACGACCCAGCGGGAGAACTGCTGATCAGGGGACATGACTTTGGTACCAAGGGAACCCGAAGTTTGGAGTTCATCTTTAGTATGAAACCTTGGAAATTGTGTAAGGACATGTGTGTCACACCCAACTCATGGATGTGGTGAATTGTGAAGCTTGGGATGTGCTGGAACACCACCTGATCTAAGACGCAGGGACGTAAACTACATGTTCTTACCACATGGCAACTCTTTTTCCACAGCTCTTTGTGTCTGATCTGAGCCATGGTCTACATTTCGGGAATGAGAGAGAGGTTTCTATCCTTACCACTGTGAGACCTTCATTCCAGGCAGAACCCTATCCTATCAGATCCTATCACATGCAATTGCATAGCTCTGATTGCCAGTGGGCCCCAGTGGCACAACAGTCTTGCTGGCCTCGCTTTTACAAAGTCTGCGCTGGTCGTGACCTGAAATTTTGGATGTGAGTGGCGGATATCCCAAAAGTTTGGTGTTGTTTCTACAGTTGCTCATGGCTCAAGGTTTGAAGATCCTTGGTGTACACCTCCACTTGGCCGTGCCTGTTCCAAGGTCTTGTTCGCAGATGCTCGGATCTCGTGACGATGATTGTACGCTTGATAGCCTCTGGGCAGCTGAGTGCATCGCAGGTGTCATATTTTGAAACTGTGATTCAGTGATGTGGATCAACCTTTCACCGCTATTGAAAATCTCCACTTGGTTCGGGGATTTCCCAGCCAACCATGTTTGATTAGCAAAGGGTAAAAGAGGTCGCGACTCGACATGTACGGTTAAAACTCTCTCTCTCCCGGCCTGTTGCGCCACCTGCCAAAGCACCAGCAGTGGCGCCGCTGGCAGCGCCCACAGCCAATCCTGTCATCGAAACATATCAAAACATCGTTGTAAGTACAATACCTTCACATCAATACATGCCACGTACTTAATGCATTGTGACATTGTGTATGCAATGATCTATAATATTACCCCCGGGCCAGGGGTGCCGCCCAGAGGTTTATCATGTGACCAACTCTTTAGGGTTTGTTTAGGGTTTGTTTGGGGTTTGCTTCGGGTTTCTTTAGGGTTTCATTGAGGGTTTTAAGGTTTTCATCACGGTTTTAATAAGATTGTACTTTCAAGGCTTACTTCGGGTTTCAGGTTTTAAGGTTTTAGATTTAGGGTTTATGGTTCAGGGTTTTGTGTATTGGAAACAAATCTCGTCAGCCATTTGGGCAACCCGACATCCCAAACAATGGCCCTGCGCAGTCAAAACGCACTTCCCCGACCAGCACCCCTCTCCTGGCCGTAACATTACATACATCTTTTTTCCCAGCAAGAGACCCCAAACAGTGTGGGGGAGTGGGGGGATAATGTATGATAATGTGGATGATATGATGATGGTGATGAGGAGGAGGAGGACAATGTTGCGGACAATGATGTTGAGGATGATGATGTTGAGGATGATGATGTTGACGATGATGAGGTGCAGGAGTATGAGGTGGAGGATGATGATGTGGAGGATGATGATGTTGAGGAGGATGAGGATGAGGATGACAATGTGGAAGATGAAGTGGAGGATGATGAAGTTGGGGAAGATGATGAAAAGGATGATAAAGTTGCGGAAGAAAAGGTGGATGATGATGGTGATGATGATGATGATGATGATGATGATGATGATGTGGCGGAAGATGAGGTGGAGAATGATCATGTTGAGGATGATGATGTCAAGGGCGAGGAAGATGATGATGTTGAGGAGGAGGAGGAGGAAGATGATGATGTTGAGGGGGAGGACAGATCCCAAGACTGCGGCCCACACTTTGTGCGAGCCTGCGCTGTCGAAATGCACTTAAGAGCCATTTTTTGTGCGAATTTACAGGGAAAATGCCGCAGACCAAGACCGGGGACCGAGCCTGCGCAGTCGAAATGCACTTGGACGTTTCACAAGAGCCACTTTACACGGAAATTTGCAGGAAAAATGCCCGAGCCCAGAACCGCGACGCAAACTTTGTGCGAGCCTGCACAGTCGAAATGCACTTGGAGATTTCACAAGAGCCACTTGATGCGGAAATTGACAGGGAAAATGCCGCGGCCCAGAGTGAGCACCTCGATCAAACACCGGCCTATACAGCTACCGCAAGAACCCCTGGAATAAAAGATTATAACATCTTCCACAACACAGTAGAGATATACATAGATTATATTTATATATATAAATATATACAAATAATATGTATAAAAATAATAGATCTGATATAAAAGAAAAAAACAATTTTACCTTGACAGCATGGCCATCAGGCATGTCGCTTGCGGCCTGCTCCGCCGCCCACAGCAGCGCAGAAGGGGATCGACAGGCCGAAGGTGAAGACTGCAGGAATGACGCCTGTGTAGGCGGTGTCAATGGAATTAGGGTAAGTCCAGAAAGATAGATTTTATGAATGATTAAAGATAGAAGGATCTATAGAATTACTATGGTGTAATAAGTGTCGAGTTCGAGTGATTTTATATTTATCTAATAATTTATTGACCTTTCTGCAATGTTATGTGTCTTTTGAGTTGGATCATTATGTTTCTGAATTACTTACTATGTTTCACTGCGTTGGTTCAAGGGAACACCTACGGTTGAAACTATGGTTGTTACCCCAAATATTGGGGATTGCACAATATTTGAAAAATATAATATATAATCGTATTAATTAATAACCGGTTATCAGAACATATCAGAACAATGATAATTGACAATTGATAAAGTAATATGATATGTAAAAAATATCGAGCTGCAAATATCTATGGGTATGGCTTCAACAATTCCTACTAGTTCTTATATTATATATATATTCAAAATGCTGTTCAACCCAACAACCTACAAGTGCCAGGGAAGTCCATTGAAATTTGAAGACTCATCTGGGCAGTGTTCAAAACCCTCTGTCGTCCCTTTCTACTGGTTAATTAATATGATTTTCCACAGTGGATTGTGATAATCCCCAATATATTGGATAGAATAATTAACCCCATATAACATCATAGAATCATCAACCAACTGGGGGGCCAAACCGCAGGCACTGCACATCTACTGGTCCTCCGGCCTACTGCCGCTCCGAGAAGGCTCCCAGTGGTGAGTCCTGTTGCTGCACCACCTGCACCCACAATGGCAGCGCCAGCGCTGGCGCCCACCGCACTGTAACGGAGATGAGGATCTTGTGCCAAGGTCTTCGCCTGGGTCGGGCTCCAAATCTAGGATACCTAGGATACCTAGGACATCCTAGGACCTATTCTGGTCATGTCTGGTCCTAGTCTGTTGGTTTAGACACAAAATTGCAAGCGCTTTGAACATCTGAAACACCAAGGCAATTCACTGAAAACTGGTCTGAAAAGGGCAGCCCCACAAGGACAACCGCTGGGAGACCCTCTTTCCTAACAAGGTCTCCAAACACTTCCAATGGAATGTGGGAAAGGTGTCTGTGTGTGTGTCTGTGTCATTTTCTGTACAGTATCAAACTATCCAACGTTACTGGTCCCCAATTTCGACCAATTCCAGAATACTCTACAGTGTAAATGGGTGATTTAAGCTGGTTTACAGCAACAAAGATGGCATTAACTGGATTCAGGTTCCTATTTTTGCGATGTATCCACTATTTCTGGCGGCTAGTGATTGCATGATTCTTGGTTACAACATCTTATACTTATAACTTATAACTTACAACATGTTATATATACTTATTTGTATGCATCCATATATAAGTGCCATAGTATGATATTTATATCGAAAATAATAGGGATCATATGAAAGCCACGGGGGTCCCAAGCTGCTGAGCATGCTGGTTTATATATCCCATCACATCTTCATTCTGTCCTCATTATGTTTGGTCATAACCCCCGTTTGTTTGCTGCTTAACTCCCCAACATCAGCCAAGCACCATTTCTCACTTTAAAAAAAAAGCCGGCAGCCTATCCCCATTTTTGATGGTTAAAACCCATGATCATTTTTTTGACTTCAACCCCAAACCGCAAGGTCCACAAGAGGTTGCCAGTTGAGGGCTACTCGGAACTCCTGTACAGTAGATAGACATAGATAGACTATACATTCTATCGATATTTGTACAATGGAAAATAATGGATTGATGCTGGTCCATCGGATTGCAGGAGCATTCGAGCGCAAAGGAAAAAAAGGGCGTGGCAAGATATGCTTGGTGATGAACTAGAACACCAACACCAGAGGTGCCGTTCCAGAATCTCACCAAGACTTAAGCAGGGAAAAATCTAGCTTCATAATCTGGTCTACATGAGCTGCAGAAGCATTGAAACTTGCGTAAACGCTCGCAGTACTAAAGGAGAATAAACCAACAGAAAATCTTTCTAATTAGGATTATCGGAGTGGATGGAAATGACCCTAGTCACTTCACTAGTCATCCATCTACCACCGACATTGCAGCAGTCCTGGTTCTCAACTAATTAATATCTGAACTACACTGAGGAAAGGGCGATAAGAAGGACTCCTGGTACTCTCAGAAGCAGGCCGACAAGTGAAAATATGCGGCTCCGTGTAGTCCTGACTTCTCCTAGACAGCAGCATCCAATGAAAAGCCCGATGATGCCTGGAAGGCTACCGATGATCGGAAACGCTATCGCGAAACCCACCTCAATGTTTGCTTGGAACCATGCCACTTGCGCGATCCCCCAAATCACACCAGAGACCAAAGAAGGAACGATGAGCTGCCGTGGCAGCTGGCTCTTCTTCCCCCTCACCGTGATGTAGACTGTAAGGGCAAACGAAGCTGCAGCAGAGATACCGATGAAATGGCTAAACACAGTCCATGATGTGCTGGCTGTGGTCTGGACCAAAGATGCCATTCTTGAGATCCATTGGCAAATCGAACGTTGAGCCGAACAAAACGCCTGCTAGGATTGCCATTGAGAAGCCCAACATTGCCTTCATGCGATTTGCGCGATCTGAACCGGCATCCCCTCGCTCCCCATGTTTCAGTGTCGCAGGCTTCTGCATGGTCGTCTGCCCATCTTCGATGTCCGGTAAATCTCCACATGAAGAAGCCGCTGTTGAGGCTTCCGAATTTACGTTCTTTATCTCGACCTCTCGTGCAGGTTCGAAGTCATCAAATGCAGATGCAAGGGAAAAGAAAATCAACGAGACAGATGCCAGCACCAGGCCAACAAAGTTGGCCCATGGCTGCTTCACATCCTGTTCTTTGGGAAGACCAAAAAGCCCCAAGTAGCCTGTGACCCATCCCATGAGCATATTGCTCAGATCCTAAACGGTGAGGCCAAGGCCGAGGCCGATGGTCTGGATGATGTATGGGCACATCAAATTTCCCAGCATCCACATGGCCCCACCAGCTGCAGCTAAAGGCTCGAAGGCTGGGATTTCGACATTTGGTGTTGAGGTGAGGAACATCCCTGTGACCAAGCCCACGAGAAGGATTCCTACTGACATCGCCGCAGAGAAAAAGATTCCATCACCAACGTCACAGCTCTTGACCGGCAGGTAGTTCACTGCGAAACCGATGCCAGCAATCAAGCAACAGGAATATCCGAAAAGGAGATTTGTCGCCATGAGCTTTGTGACTATCAAAAGCCCCGGGGTGCCTTCACTGATGAGATCCACAAAACTTGAGCCAGTGATCAATGATGCTACCCTAAGGGTCAACTGGTCACTGCTCAGTGTTCAAGACTCTCATCCCTTTTTCTTGCTTGATCAGGAACGGCATTCCCAATTCAAAACTCTCATGGATTATGACAGTCCCCAATATATAATACTGGAACTAATCATCAACCCACAGCAGAGTCCCTCACGCCCAGGGGATTTCAGCTTCGGATCAACTCAGATCAAGACCACTATCCTGCACTAATTAGGACCTTTAAAAAAAGTTAGATATCCATTACAATCACAATCCATTGACTCTACAGTGTAACAGTCCAATCCTGCATCGACACAACTGCACCTTCAGCTGTGCATGTTCCACAGCTACACGCGTGCGTGCAAGTTGGCACCTGCCGCTTGCAGCGCAGCTCACATGTTGAGTCGGGGAGAAAAGTTGGAGGCCTGACATCTGAATTCTGATGGGTTATGAATTCGATCTGCTCTCAGGAACAAAAGCCAAGTAAAGAACAGTGAACAGGCTGAAATACTGAAGGAGCAAGCATTGATGTTCAAGGCGTCAACGCTCGCAAGGGGCCATGTGCGTGTTGATGTTTGTTGGGGGGTGGGGGAGTGGGGTGGGGTGAGCATGGGTGAGCTATATAATAACGTTCATTTGCACTTCCGCACATACGTCATGCTACGCTACTGTGCGTTCTCTTGCACTTTCACACATACGTCATGCTACGCTACTGTGGCGAAAAACTGACACAGGCAACGTCCTCAACAAACTTCGCGAACTTTGTGGTTGAAAAATAGGGCCAAGCTTTTGCAAGAAGGACCGGGATCAAGAAGTGACAGTTTCGTTGTGGTAAAACACACAGATTTCCCGTTTTGAGGCAACCCTTCCATAGAAAATGAACCGCTAATTTGATGAATGAAATTGAAAATATGCAAAATACCACAGTTTTGGACATTTAACAAATCATAATGTCAATCAGCGATGTCATTACCGACACGGCCTCTTGCTTGCAAACGTTGATACCACATTCAAAGGTGGCTCAATACAATGGTGTTGCTGTTGATACTACACCTACAATTGAGGATCGACACAGATGAGCGCCTATCATTGGTGCAACAAGTTCTGCGGATATGTACGGACAATTTGGATGAAAACAAAAAAGTACTTGGGCAATTTGGGCAGCAATTCTTAATCTTCAGGCAATCCTTAATCTTTAGCTTCGTGATGCTTCGTGGCTATCATCAGTCCGGGTTTCTCTTGCTCACTATCATCCTGATCAAAAGTGTCGCTGGGCCTGGCTTTTTCTTGAAACTGAACCTCAGTGTGCCGCAGCACCAAAGCCGACGAGTCACTGTGATTATGAGTTGCTTGGTCTCCATCGAGTTGGCTTTGGTTCTGACCACAATTGCGGTATCCCATGTCATTGGTATTACCAGTAAAATTACTGGCTGGATAATAACTTAGTTAATTGCATCTACAATAGTATTCAGATACTGATGATCTAGTTACTAGTTATTTGGTGTAATCCGTCTTAGGTGAGCTACACGCTACTGTATATCCCCGTTTGAGTTGACGAAGTCCCAAGGTTCCATGGTTTATTCAAGTTCAAGCCCCTGGTTCTATCCCCATTCCCCATTTGGTTGGTTCAATCATATACAGTACTCATTTTTCAAGTAGTCTAAATGGCAATGCCCCATTTCAATTGCTTGAGTCCCAATGTTTGCGGCGATCATCAAGTTTCATCGAAACATATCGAAACTTAGCTTGCTGATCCATGGATTTCCCCCCATGTGCCCCATTTCTGTTGGTCAGCTCCCCTTGAGCTAAAAAAACTGGGTTCCCCTGCCCATGCGGCCAACGGCTCCGCAGCCGGCGGCGCTGGTTCCTCCTTTCCGACCGTTCCAACCAACTCCACCGGTGCCGCGGGTGCTGCGGGTGCCGCAGGTACCACGGGTGCCGCTGGTGCCGCGGGTGCCGCAGATGACGCGGGCGCCGCAGGCAGTGGCTTCTCCTGGCACCGGAGCTTGAGATTCCGATCTCATTCTTTGGGTGAAAAAATATGGTTTTAGGCCATTTTCCAACAAACCGCGAAGGAAAAGACACAAGAGTGGTTAATGTATCCCTTCTTTTTGTTGGTGTGTCTGAACATGCAGGTTGTTTTTCTGGATGTTCCTCCTAAATCCAGTAGTTTATCATCATGTCTAAAATGGCAATTTGGGATGTTTGAATTCGCATCAATCAATTTGGGGAGATGTTATAGATGCTATATAATAAACATGTACATATGTATGTTGTTTTGATTCTGTGATTTAAAAAAAAAAACGTTGAACCAAGTTGTCACAATAATTGAATTTGTTGTGCATGTTGATTGATGTTCATCCCAAAAAATGCATCATAGGTTTTAGTTTTCACCCATCCCTATGGTTCACTATAATTCATCCTGTACCCTTAGTGCTGGGCACATGGCAAACGTGTAGTCCACCATTGTTCCATATCTGGGAAAATGATGAAGAGGGGAGATGTTGATATTGAAATATTGGGTGTATTGAAATGGCGGGGTAATACACCGTAGGGGATATACGTCATATCCATCAACATGATGCAACTGGCCCCAACTGGGAATACAAACTCACCAACCATTGGCAATTGGCCTTGAAACCTGGTGTCATGGCCAAAATGTCAGTGGAACACCCCAAAATTGGTGGATCATCATTTACCTATTACAAGTGAATATACCCTCTGGTTATTTAACATAGCCATGGAAAATCACCAATTTTAATAGGTAAACCATCTATAACTGGACCATTTTCCATGGCTATGTGAAATAACCAGAGGGTAAGTGAATACAAATGCCATTTGCCATTGGTATTCTCATCTATGGAACATGAAAATGGGCGGTGGGATCTAGATGATCTACACATGTCCTCCACAGGATCCGGCACTGGTTCTGGAACTGGGATCTCCTGCCAGAAAAATGGATGGCGAAGCAAAATATCAATGTAGAATATACTGTAAGTGTATAAAATGATACCTGCTATATATGTATATATGTTAATAGATATATATATATATATTACAGAATCATAGTAGGATGTGCATGTGTGTCTGTGCGAGATACATGCATGCACGTACGTACGTACGTACGTACGTACGCACCTACGGACGTAGGTAAGTAGGTAGGTAGGTAGGCAGGTAAGGATGCATGGGTGCATGGATGCATGGATGCATGGATGCATGGATGCATGGATGCATGTATGTATGGGTGTATGGATGCATGGATGCATGGATGCATGCATGAATGATCATGTATGTATGTATAAATCAATGAATCAAGGACGGAATATTCTACTTCATTGGCAGATGTTGGGATATGATTGCTGATGGGTGTGCATAGCATTTCTGCTGGGTAGAGATTGGCTTTCAGCTGGGCCTGCAAGAATGCACTGCCCGACTGGTGCAAGTTTGACCATCATGGACCATGGACTTCTTATAATCAAATTCATTACAAAAAAAACTGTTATAAACAAGCGATCGCAAGTCAAATATAATCGTTTTCTCAATGCTTCTCATGGTTTCTGGGGTTCAAAGCTGATTAAGACACCCTCAGTTCACGGAGAGCGGGGATAAACTCACCTTTTCAAACATGGTTCATAGATCATTGATATTGTTTTTAATTGTTTGATATTGATCAAAATTTTCGGAATAAAGCCTCTCAAGCTGGATCGCCTCAGGAGCTGGAGCCGGTGCAGGCACTTCAGTGATTTCAGACACCTGTCACTTCGTGTTTGATGTACACCTGTTTGCTTTTTGAAAGTGTCCAGTGAATCTGACAAGATGTAGCAAGTAACAAGAATTCGAACCTGAAAGACCACATTCTCGTATGATCTCATATGTTTTATAAATATCTTTTGAGCATTTTCAGGTCATCTCAAGTCGCATCAGGTCGCCATAGAGATCGAATCTCGGCCTTTGGAGTTGTTTTCTCCGAGAGGACGGCACCCACAGGCATTGGGCCTGCCTGGCAAAGCAGCTGCTGTAAGCAGAACTCAGCCAGATTTCAATGATGATTTCAGATGATTTCACCAACAATTGGGGTGATTTAACCATATTTAACCAACAAAAATTGGGAGATACGATTTAAACTGCCGATCTTCGGTGGTGATCCCAGGCATGTCCAAAATCTGAGAGGCTCGTTGCCTGTTGAGCCTGGGCAGGGTCCGGAACCTCCTTCGCAGCTGGGGATCGAAAGGGAATCCCCCATAAAAGTGCTAAAAAATCGGCATTTTGCCATGTTTCTTGGGGATGGTTTATTCTTGGGTTTACCACATCACCATGAAACATGGCAGAAATTGGCAGAATGCCGCTGATATATATTGTCAATGTCCATGGGACAGATAAACTGGCCATTGTGATTTGCGAAGCTTGCGGCACTGCCATCGTCAAACTTCTAGTCCTCCAGAGTTGAATGACTTTGTCGTCGCTTCCAGCCAGCCTGCAGGCCAGGAGGCATTATGACGGGCGAAAGGGGAAGCATGGGAAGTGCGCTAGACAGTGCAAGAATATACCTTACATAACATCACATAACATCACATTGATCACTTAACATTAAATAATGCCTTACATAATATCAGATAACAGCATACTCAGTTGATTCTGGGACACTTGTGACCTTCCGTGCAAGGTTATGATGCTCTCGTACAAGCTCTCAGACCAGAAGTGGATAACCCGGTGACCACGCTCAAAAATCATCTCTCAACAAACAGAACTACACGATGAATCTGTATGATATTGGGGTTTGCTGTACTATAATATATACTATTATATACTATAATTATGGTCATAGTCATAGTTCACTTGAGATCACTGAAGGGTCTGAAGGCCATTCTTGAAATTTTCCGCGCAGGGCGCTGCGAAATCGCACAAGGTCTCAGACCTTGTAAGCGGATCAGCATGGATCACCCAGCGAAAAACCAGCATCCTCTTTGTCAACAGACCCAACTAGATGCGTTGTAGGCGAAATATTGGACATCTGCTAGTCGCTGCTAGTCGGGGTATATCCCAGTTTCAGAAGCACTCAAATAGGCAAACACAAATACGAAAAGTCGATGAGCAAGCTGGGTGCAAGTCCCAGGCTCGCTTGAGCGAGGCACGGTCAGGTGCTACACCATGCAAACATGGCCAAAACATGCAAAAACAACTCGAAACTGACCATCCTGGGCCCAACCCGCACGCCCTCTAGCATTTTCTTGAACAACAACCTTGCACCACACAAGTCTGCTGCGCGTAGCAAAACACTGTCACGATTGGGTTGGGCAGGTCAGAAAATCTAATCTGGCAACAGGAACAGTGCGCTGACATCACTCGTTGGGTGACTCAGACATCGTCGCAAATCCAACTGACGTCGTAGGCTGGCCCATCCTGAACTATTAGGGCATTGTCAGGTAAGCAGTACCTGCGAGGCAAACATATTTCCACCGGCAAACCATCTGATGTGCAACCAGCTACAGAAGGCTTTCTACAGACCTTTCATGCTCTTTCACCTGGGTTTTGAAAACCGCACTTTGGGGTTTGCCCCAATCTGAGCATCACAGGTACTAGTTTCAAAAGGAGTCATCGCATCAAGATAGATTGTACTGGTTGACACATCTGAGCAAACCTCCTAGCAAGTATTCATCTCTAGCAAGTCCGACTTCCAGTGTCAATGAAATGCTGCAAAAACTGTAAACTGAACATATTGAACATATTGAACTGATTTGATCATAGGAAACCACAGCGAATCGCCGCATCTTTAGTGGCAGGTTGCTGCAGCCAGGCCAGGGATTCTGCCATGGCGTCACGGGATCAGCGCAGGGCGCGGATCCGCGAGACTGCTGTTGGAACACTGCACTGTGATATAAGGCGCATCATATGGCTTAGCTATCGAATGATATAGTCACAGTTTATTCAAGGCCATTCGTGACATGTTTTTCTTTTCGGCTTTTGTACAAGGTCCTCAAACATCTCAAACCATAAGATCAGCCGCTGATCACCCAGCTCAACCTCGTCATCCTCAAGAAACACACAGCTACAGCGAGATGCGCTACAGGAACAACTCGACTACGAAAAGGCGACGAGCAAGCTGGGTGGTGAAAGTAGCAAACCCTAGGCTCGCTTCAGCGTGCGGTCCATGCAACCGTGGCCAAAATCATTATCGTCCTGGGCGCCTGCGCTAGCTTTGCATAGCAGACATAGCACCAGTCTTGCAACACCAACATTGCACCCATTTGCACCCGCAAAAGTCTAATGAGTCTATTGCCGGAGGCAAAGTACAAGTCAGATCTGGCAACAGCATGCGCTGACATCACTCGTTGGGTGACTCAGACATCGTCGCAAATCCAACTGACGTCGTAGGCTGGCCCATCCTGAACAGGCAGGCCATGTCGGGCAAGAAGTACTAATGAGGCTGAAGCAGTTTCTGCATAGTGACTGGAAAACAAACACTGCAGTCGCTTTATGATATTCATCCCACAATTACTGGATGATCCTCAGCGTTTCCCCAAATTACAACAGGGTTCTACCACCTTTGAAGCTTTGCAGCTACAGCTACAGCTAAGAAAAATGCCGCAGTACCTGCAAATCTATACGATGATTTGAGACTTCTTGGATGTCTGCAGATTTTGACTCCCATTGAACATACTAAGTGACTAGAACTTTATTTTTTGCCATCAAAGTACCTTGGGACCTTGGCAACTTCAGAGATGGCCTTTCCTTTCCGCCACACCAAGCCACAAACCTCACCGGGACCCCACGGCAGTCAAGTGACATTCTCCATGGCCTTCCTTGGCAGTGGGTAGGTTGGCGGGGTATGGAGGGTGGCCACGTCCGCTTGAGCCAAGAGGCACTTCGATCTCGTTCGCCTCCAGAAACTTGAAACTGCCTTTGATGTTCAAGGCTTCGCAGCCTGCATCGGGAGATGGGAGAGATAGAGAGAGAGAGAGACATAGATAGATAGATAGATATAGATAGATATAGATAGATATAGATAGATATAGATAGATATAGATAGATATAGATAGATATATAAAGATATAGATAGATATAGATAGATATAGATAGATATAGATAGATATAGATCGATATAGATAGATATAGATAGATATAGATAGATATAGATAGATATAAATCGATATAGATAGATATAGATCGATATAGATAGATATAGATAGATATAGATAGAGATAGATAGATATAGATAGATATAGATCGATATAGATAGATATAGATCGATATAGATA
>CAMXCT020002745.1:20000-50793 GCA_947184155.2 Cladocopium goreaui | reverse complement strand
ATATAGATAGATATAGATCGATATAGATCGATATAGATAGATATAGATGGATATAGATCGATATAGATCGATATAGATAGATATAGATAGATATAGATCGATATAGATCGATATGGATAGATATAGATAGATATAGATAGATATAGATAGATATAGATAGATATAGATAGATATAGATCGATATAGATCGATATGGATAGATATAGATAGATATAGATCGATATAGATCGATATAGATAGATATAGATAGATATACATAGATATAGATAGACATAGATAGACATAGAAAGATATAGATAGATATAGATAGATATAGATAGATATCGATGGATATAGATCGATATAGATAGATATAGATAGATAGATATAGATAGATATAGATAGATATAGATAGATATAGATAGATATAGATAGATATAGATAGATATAGATAGACATAGATAGACATAGATAGATATAGATAGATATAGATCGATATAGATAGATATAGATAGATATAGATAGGTATAGATAGATATAGATAGATATAGATAGATATAGATAGATATAGATAGATATAGATAGATATAGATAGATATAGACTTGATATAGATAGATATAGATAGATACAGATAGATATAGATAGGTTTAGATAGATATAGATAGATATAGATAGATATAGATAGATATAGATAGATATAGATAGATATAGATAGATATAGATAGATATAGATAGATATAGATAGATATAGATAGATAGATAGATAGATGGATAGATGGATAGATGGACAGACAGACAGAAGATAGGTAGCTAGATAGATAGGTAGCTAGATAGACAGATAGACAGATAGACAGATAGACAGATAGACAGATAGACAGATAGACAGATAGACAGATAGGCAGATAGGCAGATAGATAGATAGATAGATAGATAGATAGGTTGATAGATTGATAGATTGATAGATAAATAGATAGATAGACAGACAGACAGATAGATATATTCTAGCTACCTAGATAGATAGATAGATAGATAGGTAGGTAGGTAGATAGGTAGACAAACAGACAGACAGACAGACAAACAGATAGATAGATAGATAGATAGATAGATTAGGTAGCTAGATAGACAGATAGACAGATAGATAGATAAAAATAGATAGATATAGATAGAGATAGATAGAGATAGATAGAGATAGATAGAGATAGATAGAGATAGATGGAGCTAGATAGATAGAGCTAGATAGATAGAGCTAGATAGATAGAGCTAGATAGATAGAGCTAGATAGATAGAGCTAGATAGATAGAGCTAGATAGATAGAGCTAGATAGATAGAGCTAGATAGATAGAGCCAGATAGATAGAGCTAGATAGATAGATAGAGAGAGATAGATAGATAGATAGATAGATAGATAGATAGATAGATAGATAGAGCTAGATAGAGCTAGATAGATAGAGCTAGATAGATAGAGCTAGATAGAGCTAGATAGATAGAGCTAGATAGAAAGAGCTAGATGGATAGAGCTAGATAGATAGAGCTAGATAGATAGAGCTAGATAGATAGAGCTAGATAGATAGAGCTAGATAGATAGAGCTAGATAGATAGAGCTAGATAGATAGAGCTAGATAGATAGAGCTAGATAGATAGAGCTAGATAGATAGAGCTAGATAGATGCAGCTAGATAGATACAGCTAGATAGATGCAGCTAGATAGATAGAGCTGGATAGAGCAAGTGGAATAGTGTTGGCTAGATTATCTTACTAGATGATACTACGTGAGATTATACAGACTAATATATAGACCACTATCGATTCTATAGTTTGCATAGATGAGATTGGATGAGAAAGATCGATGATGTGCAAAGATACACACGCAATCACACAGACATCAAACTACAGATGAAGCGTTGAAAGATCCAGCAAACTTGGAGTTCCTTTCAATCCCCCAAAACGAAAGGATTGAAAAACCTTACTCATAAAACGATGGGCGGTTGGACATTGTCGCAAAGCAATCCTGGACGCCTCATGAACTCATAAACCATCCAAGAAATCAAGAAATATCAGCTGTAACTGTAAGCAAGATGTATCTATATTCAATGCTTTGCAACTAGCACATGTCTTCTCTTGGCGTCAGAACACCATCGGCAGTACCCGCCTGTTTCCCAATTTGACATCCAAATGCCTGCCACACTTACAGCATATATAGAGAGCAGTGTGATGATAGAGTAACAGTATAATGTGGTCCAGCAAGGCAAAAGCATGGGAGAGCAACGGACTAGTACGTATATACAAACTTCTAAAACAGGTGCGATTGCCTGAAAAGGCCTACACGTGCTTCTTGTCGTTGTCATGAAATCTATCTACAAGTACTGGTATTATGAAACCTGGGTATTTCTTGGTAGCAGACATGGTCATGCAGGTGGGTTGCCAAAAAGATCAAACAGATTCAAACAGTGATTTCACGCTGACATGGAATGATCATACACCAGAATTCTCTATCCCAAATCCGCCGCAGCCATCGACTCCCGCAGGGACCTACGGCCACTGGTGTGTAGTACTTGGAACTGTTGGCCCCATAGAAGTCGAAGCGACGGCCTGATGCTAGCGGTTCCAAAACCTCTGGTTGCGCATGCTGCTCAAAAATGTACACAAAATCAATCACGGCAATGGTATCCGCCTGCCGGTTGTCCCACAACACGGACTGGCTGTGCATTGAAGGAGCTTGGAGACCAGCGGCAAACCTTTCGTCAAGCTGTGAGTTCACTTTCATGTTTGACATCTGGAATGTTTCAAGACAAGGTCTTCCTGCATAACCATGATTGATCATCCGTTTCTTGCGACTGTCGGCCTCGTAGCAACGTTCGAAGCGTTTGAAGGGGGGCTCCTGCGACTGCCGACATCACCCATCTGCATGGAAGTGCATCTTGAGGTAAAAGAAGTTTTATCCTTGATGGTTTCTGGACATGAGATAAAGTCCATATTGAATACTCTTCCCTCCACACGTGATAAGAAGATGTAAGATGATGTAAGAATGTGAAGGGAAATTGATGTGCATTGAAGCGTTTAGGCTGAAGCCCGGGTCTTGAATCATTGCAAGAGCATTGTTTCCAGCATTGTTTGGCCATGGCATGCTGCCATAGCCTGCCCAAGGCCTCGAATGGGAGAGGATTCTTAAACTTTGCATCCGCGTAGAAGAGCTGCTGCAATGGATAGCGAAAACGTTGGACCTGGAGATCAGTGGTGTAAACACAAAAGGCGTGTTGCGCACCAATTGGGTTCGATCTGGGCACAGTATGTCTGCCTGTAATCTTTGAGAGCGGCACGCGGCCCACGATGAGCGAAATGGCTGTCGGAATGTACCATGAAGGATACCTCGGACGGTTTTCTGTGCTACTGGGCCGACAACCTTGACCAAACATGAAAGATTTAAGCACCTGGAAATGTCGTCATCTCTGTTCTCAATCGATGTTTTACAGCTAGGGCCTATTTTTGGCACACAAGATCCCTCGCCAACTTCATAGCAAATTGGGAACATGCACCGAAACGCTTCCCAATCGAAACCCCAACCCAAAAGCCTTGCAATGTTTTGTGCCCGAGAAGAATTTGTGGGCACTTGTGCACCAAATCTTAATGGACACAGATGTCAGTTCCAAAGCACCCGATGGCACAAACGCAAATGATATGGTCCTTTGCCTGCCAGTGGATTTGGCAAAAGATCCACAAGTAAATCCAAATAGTGTATGCAACTGTGGAAAACCACAGAAATCAGTCAGAGGCTGACATGCAAACTGTGTTGATCAAATGCGTCCCAGAGCTTGAGATCATCAAAAGTCTCGGAAACTCAACAGTTCATCTTAAGCCATCCCATTTCATGAACACACAGGACCTGAGTTAAAACAAAAGCACGGTTTGGTCACAAGAAAAAAGATGAAAAAAGATGGCTTTGATTCTTGACCATACTCAACACATCTACAATATAGCGTTGGTTCCCGCACGATCACATCTCCCGGCGAAACGCCTCATCGAATCGGCTACCCATCTTGGTAACGATGCTCTTGTGGTCTGCGCCCGGACCAATCCAGCACGTTGCGAGACCCATACGGGTAGCATGCCTTGAACAAAGAGGAGATCCATCAAACCAGTCATGTCAAGTGGCTATATGAACCGCCTTGAAATGATTATGAGGCCTACACAGCGAGACTACAAAAGGCGATCTGTGTTTCAGGTTACACCGTTGTAGCCAATACATCCACTCATGGACGCTGATGACAAACGTATTGGATCTCAAGGCCAAAAATTCGTGGACCATTTGTGGATCACTGGGTCCAGGTGCAATACCACCTTTTGCAGACTTCTTCCCACGTCCAGGATAGCAGTTCTGTCATACTCTTTGGGAGCGATGGCCACCAGAAACTCGTGACCTCGGCTTGCATTTCAAAACATTCAAAACATCGCGTCTAGAGAATGAATGATAGTGATATATATATATATATATATATAAGTGTGTCTAAATTTACAGGGATGTCCGCCCTTGAGCATGGGCGCAAGCTGTCTAGGTCTCCACACAGCCCACCACAGGCCACACTCTGAGAGGTTCCCGAATGTACTCCAGGCGAATGGGTTTGGAGCCTCGCAGAAAGCAGCTATCACAGCTATCAGGAGGAAGTGTTGGCAGGTGAAACTGATATCCCCAACATTTACAGCGCAATCATTGCCCAACTTCATGACACCCGAATATGTCGTCTGTAAGGAGTGACACCTTGGCAGTCTATCGGTGCTGCAAACATAAAGAATTCCCAGATCTGCCAAGTATCCAAGCAGTTTTTTCGGATCGGTCCAGACCTCCCAATGCGCAAAATCCGGCTACAATCAAGTTTCTGCAGCAAATAGCGGCTTTCCGTGGTTCTAAGCTCTCCTAGGATTCAGGACGCGTTAAAGCTTCCAATATATAATATAATATTATATTGATTTCCCAACCCAGACTTGGAGTATATATTTACTGTGTATCTATATATCCGCCGACCCCTGCCGACAGCAGGGGGAGCGCGTCAGAGAAGAGATTACAAGCAACAAGTGTTGTGTTTTGAGGCAGTTCAGAAAGCAACGTTTGGCACGATGGGCTGCCGGCCGCGTTCACTGCCATGGTGTTTGACGCCTGCGGCACGGTCCTTGGACCCGAGCTGACGGCAGGAAAAAGCAAGGGTTGAAGCTATAGTTTGTAGGCAGTTCAGAAAGCAACGTTTGGCACGATGGGCTGCCGGCCGCGGGCCCGATCCGTCCTTCACTGCCATGGTGTTTGAGGCCTGCGGCACGGTCCTTGGACCCGAGCTGACGGCAGGAAAAAGCAAGGGTTGAAGGTATAGTTTCTAGGCAGTTCAGAAAGCAACGTTTGGCACGATGGGCTGCCGGCCGCGGCCGCGCGCCGTCCTTCACTGCCATGGTGTTTGAGGCCTGCGGCACGGTCCTTGGACCCGAGCTGACGGCAGGAAAAAGCAAGGGTTGATGCTAGTTTCTAGGCAGTTCAGAAAGCAACGTTTGGCACGATGGGCTGCCGTACTGCCATGGTGTTTGAAGCCTGCGGCACGGTCCTTGGACCCGAGCTGACGGCAGGAAAAAGCAAGGGTTGAAGCTAGTTTCTATTTCCCGGCCGCGGGCCCGCTCCGTCCTTCACTGCCATGGTGTTTGAGGCCTGCGGCACGGTCCTTGGACCCGAGCTGACGGCAAGGAAAAAGCAAGGGTTGTTGAAGCTAGTGGCACGATGTGTTGCCGGCCGCGGGCCCGATCCGTCCTTCACTGCCATGGTGTTTTAGCCCTGCGACAGGGTCCTTGGACTCCAGCTTGGACCGAAGCTGTGCAGAACAAAAGCCAGCTTCAGGAGGACACGAGCAGGGTGGCAGTTGGCAGTCAGACAACGCAGGCAAGCCCTGCGACAGGGTGCTTGGACTCCAGCTTGGACCGAAGCTGTGCAGAACGAAAGCCAGCTCCAGGAGGACACGAGCAGGGCAGTTGGCAGTGCAGAAACGGAGAGAAAGTCAAGGTTTGGAGCTAGTTTCTAGTCGGTTCAGAAAGTGACGTTTGGCAGTCTGGGCTACGGGCCGCGGGCCCAATCCGTCCTTCACTGCCATGGTGTTTTAGCCCTGCGACAGGGTCCTTGGACTTGGACCGAAGCTGTGTAGAACGAAAGCCAGCTCCAGGAGGACACGAGCAGGGTGGCAGTTGGCAGTGCAGAAACGGAGGTAAAGCCAAGGTTTGGAGCTGGTTTCTAGTCGGTTCAGAAAGTGACGTTTGGCAGTCTGGGCTACGGGCCGCGGGCCCAATCCGTCCTTCACTGCCATGGTGTTTTAGCCCTGCGACAGGGTCCTTGGACTCCAGCTTGGACCGAAGCTGTGCAGAACGAAAGCCAGCTCCAGGAGGACACGAGCAGGGTGGCAGTTGGCAATGCACAAGTCAAGGTTTGGAGCTGTAGTTTCTAGTTGGTTCAGAAAGTGACGTTTGGCAGTCTGGGCTACGGGCCGCGGGCCCAATCCGTCCTTCACTGCCATGGTGTTTTAGCCCTGCGACAGGCTCCTTGGACTCCAGGTTGGACCGAAGCTGCGCAGAACGAAAGCCAGCTCCAGGAGGACACGAGCAAGGTGGCAGTTGGCAGTGCAGAAACGTAGGTAAAGTCAAGGTTTGAAGCTAGTTTCTGGTCGGTTCAGAAAGTGACGTTTGGCAGTCTGGCCTACGGGCCGCGGGCCCAATCCGTCCTTCACTGCCATGGTGTTTTGGCCCTGCGACAGGGTCCTTGGACTCCAGCTTGGACCGAAGCTGTGCAGAACAAAAGCAAGCTCCAGGAGGACACGGGCAGGGTGGCAGTTCGCAGTCAGACAACGCAGGCAAGCCCTGCGACAGGGTGCTTGGACTCCAGCTTGGACCGAAGCTGTGCAGAACGAAAGCCAGCTCCAGGAGGACACGAGCAGGGTGGCAGTTGGCAATGCACAAGTCAAGGTTTGGAGCTAGTTTCTAGTTGGTTCAGAAAGTGACGTTTGGCAGTCTGGGCTACGGGCCGCGGGCCCAATCCGTCCTTCACTGCCATGGTGTTTTAGCCCTGCGACAGGGTCCTTGGACTCCAGGTTGGACCGAAGCTGCGCAGAACGAAAGCCAGCTCCAGGAGGACACGAGCAAGGTGGCAGTTGGCAGTGCAGAAACGTAGGTAAAGTCAAGGTTTGGAGCTAGTTTCTAGTCAGTTCAGAAAGTGACGTTTGGCAGTCTGGGCTACTTGCCGCGGGCCCAATCCGTCGTTCACTGCCATGGTGTTTTAGCCCTGCGACAGGGTCCTTGGACTCCAGCTTGGACCGAAGCTGTGCAGAACGAAAGCCAGCTCCAGGAGGACACGAGCAGGGCAGTTGGCAGTGCAGAAACGGAGAGAAAGTCAAGGTTTGGAGCTAGTTTCTAGTCGGTTCAGAAAGTGACGTTTGGCAGTCTGGGCTACGGGCCGCGGGCCCAATCCGTCCTTCACTGCCATGGTGTTTTAGCCCTGCGACAGGGTCCTTGGACTTGGACCGAAGCTGTGTAGAACGAAAGCCAGCTCCAGGAGGACACGAGCAGGGTGGCAGTTGGCAGTGCAGAAACGGAGGTAAAGCCAAGGTTTGGAGCTGGTTTCTAGTCGGTTCAGAAAGTGACGTTTGGCAGTCTGGGCTACGGGCCGCGGGCCCAATCCGTCCTTCACTGCCATGGTGTTTTAGCCCTGCGACAGGGTCCTTGGACTCCAGCTTGGACCGAAGCTGTGCAGAACGAAAGCCAGCTCCAGGAGGACACGAGGACGGTCGCAGTTGGCAATGCACAAAAGTCAAGGTTTGGAGCTGTAGTTTCTAGTCGGTTCAGAAAGTGACGTTTGGCAGTCTGGGCTACGGGCCGCGGGCCCAATCCGTCCTTCACTGCCATGGTGTTTTAGCCCTGCGACAGGGTCCTTGGACTCCAGCTTGGACCGAAGCTGTGCAGAACGAAGGCCAGCTCCGGGAGGACACGAGCAGGGTGGCAGTTGGCAGTGCAGAAACGCAGGTAAAGTCAAAGTTTGGAGCTAGTTTCTAGTCGGTTCAGAAAGCAACGTTTGGCACTCTGGGCTACGGGCCGCGGGCCCAATCCGTCCTTCACTGCCAGGGTGTTTTAGTCCTGCGAAAGGGTCCTTGGACTCCAGCTTGGACCGAAGCTGTGCAGAACGAAAGCCAGCTCCGGGAGGACACGAGCAGGGTGGCAGTTGGCAGTGCAGAAACGCAGGAAAAGTCAAGGTTTGGAGCTAGCTTCTAGTCGGTTCAGAAAGTGACGTTTGGCAGTCTGGGATACGGGCCGCGGGCCCAATCCGTCCTTCACTGCCATGGTGTTTTAGCCCTGCGACACGGTCCTTGGACTCAAGCTTGGACCGAAGCGGTGCAGAACGAAAGCCGGCTCCAGGAGGACACGAGCAGGGTGGCAGTTGGCAGTGCAGAAACGCAGGTAAAGACAAGGTTTGGAGCTAGTTTCTAGTCGGTTCAGAAAGTAACGTTTGGCAGTCTGGGCTACGGGCCGCGGGCCCAATCCGTCCTTCAGTGCCATGGTGTTTTAGCCCTGCGACAGGGTCCTTGGACTCCAGCTTGGACCGAAGCTGGTGCAGAACGAAAGCCAGCTCCAGGAGGACACGAGCAGGGTGGCAGTTGGCAGTGCAGAAACGCAGGTAAAGTCAAGGTTTGGAGCTAGTTTCTAGTCGGTTCAGAAAGTGACGTTTGGCAGTCTGGCCTACGGGCCGCGGGCCCAATCCGTCCTTCACTGCCATGGTGTTTTGGCCCTGCCACAGGGTCCTTGGACTCCAGCTTGGACCGAAGCTGTGCAGAACGAAAGCCAGCTCCAGGAGGACACCGACTTTTTCACGTTACCCCAGGCGGCATCGAGTGATGTTAGGAATAGGAAAAGAATGAAAGAGAGTCTCACTCTAGGAACCGGCGTGCATCGTTACTTTCCATGAAAGCTTGCTTTGCTGGGGCATCTGGCGAAGCATTGAAATAGAAGGCCCGCCTCAGAAGAAGCAAATCTGTTTGTCATGAGGCAGTCTCAATCAGTCTCAAGCAAGGCCATGACCCTTTTGCATCCACGCACAGCTTCCATCCAGATAGCATCGCAACATCTCTCAGCTCCTGCAAAGGGGCAAACTACACGGAAAAGTTGTGTATGATGCCACTTCATGCTTTGTATTCTCGCACATTGAAAACAACTTTCCAGGAGTGACTCCAGCCATGCGAATCAAACGACATCTCAGGCCTAAAAGTCCATCATCACAACGGACCCGGCCAAGGACAGGCATGTTCGACGGCGACGTGCATCTCGATCTACTATCTTGCATCTATATTGCATCTATCTTGCATAGGCTTGCTAGTTTGAAGATGTTTGAAGATGTATAATTACACCATGATGTAACGACCCTATCGATGTGCAACCTCGGGTAATGACACTGGGGATGACTCTACAAGTAGGATGATCAAATGGTTTCTTTGATATGGTGCTTGTGTCTAGTGTACAAATGCATTGAGAGTTTCTATGATTTCGATTGCCCTGTGCTCTTTGAATGTTCATCTTTCGAATTGCTGATCTTCTGATTCCGTTCAAATTCCATGAATGTCTGGAGGCCATGCTGGCGACGTCTACTCCTGCAAGCTTGGGCCATCAACGATCTAAGTGCGACTTTGACTGAGCTTCGGCCGCCATCACTGTGGAAAATGTTCACTGCAGGAAGGGTTCCAAACTCACTCTCTCCCAGGGGTCGGCGGCAGGGGGCGTAGCCCCTTAATATATATATATAAGATGACTGATGACTATAGTGACTATAGTGTCTGTCTATGTATGTCTATGTGTACTAGACATGAAACTAATGTTTGAATGCATTCGCTTTACTAAGTGGCCTGCGGCTTAGAAGAACCTTCAAGAAGCCAACTACTTGTCCAAGTGCGCATGAAGCAGGGCCCTGGCCTTCCCGGACCTCAATTGGGGATGGGTTCAATCTCAACCACTATGGGGCGATAAACCCATCTTACCATCATTTTCCAGGGGCTCACCAGACCCGTAGCAACCCAATATCTGTGAAGCCCACGCCTTGACAACGTCGAAGATCTCGCCGCGGTGCTTGGGGGTGAGATCCCGCCACTGGGCAGAGTCATTGCAATGCATGGCGGGACATTCTGTCAACAGAGTCTATTCAGGAAAGTTTGCTGTTATTGGGGAATGTGGCAATGAAATCATTTCTACTGATGTTCAACAATGGCACGAACATTATTTTGGTACATGACAGCGTGGTAGTTTAGCAGCGAGTGATACGAATGGACTGATCTGTCAGTCTGGTAATGTCTGGTACAGCTTCAGCTGGGGGTGGCATTTTCGAATAGAGCAGGCCGCCAAAAAGTGCACGGGACTGTCGTAATTTGCACATTTTGGGCCCAAAATCGTCCAAATGCACCGTTTCGGTCCGACATGGCCGCAACATTGGCTCCACTTGGGGTCAACTTCGGCCAACAAGGCCCCCTTCAACTTCGGCCCAACTTCGGTCCAAGATGGCGCAACTTGGCCCCAACTTCGGCCCAAGTTGAGGTCCAAAACGAGGAACATAGCCAGTGTCTCCGTTGGGCCCAACTTGGTGTGAAGCTGCCGCCAAAGGGTCGCAAATTGCGTCACTTTGGGCCAAGGACGGCCAAGTTTGACCCCAGTCGGCTTTGTTGGACCAAGTAGGCCCCCTTCTTTCCTCTCTGTCCTATCCCCTGGGTGCGGGCGGGTCTCGTCGCGAAGCGACTCGAATAATTTTGACTGATCCTGACAATGGTCCATGCGTTGGATGACCCATGTTCATACAGTCCAATGACGGAACTAAGTTGAACTACAGTTATCATCGTTTTGTATCAAATCATATCAATCTTATCCGAAAATCCATCTTCAATCTGATTGCCCTTGATGCGCTAAGACTACATTTTGACCCAAGCTTCCAGTGCAGCCAAACCTCACCACTTTGCCTGGAACGAACGACAGGATTTCCGTGAGAGCATGAGGTCAAACTCATCCAAGTGATCCCTGCCTCAACGCTTCAACGAAGGAGCCATGCATAGCTTTGACCAGTTAAACCCGCACCATTTCCCAGGGAGATAGGATTTGGTACCTGGTTACTTGGATGGCACTGACCAGGTCTAAGGTGGGTGTTTGGATCCGACTTGGATCGCTATATGTGTTGGGTGTATACAAGATGTCTAATAAGTAAATGTGCAATACGCATATATATGTAATATGATGTATATGTAGCTTTACATGGAGTACAAGTTCGCAAACTCGGCAAAACGATGCGCAAAGACGCAAAGATGTTGATAATGTCCCCCCCCACACCCCAGTGGTTCCAATGTGATGCCCATGCTTTCTGCCGTGGCACGTGGTGGGATTGCTTCCTCTGGCCGGCAGTTCAACTTCACCGTAATGAGATCCTACCAGGCATTCCAGAAAAATCATGAAAGAAATGGGTCCATTTTGATGAATGGGCCCATGGTCCCCCATGGTCCGCAAGGTTTACACTCCAAAAGGTCAGCATTGGTGGCAGAAAGCTTCCAAAGCACCCATATAGTCCCTCGATAGAGCTAGCATTGCTAGAAGAACAGGAGGGCACATCATACTGTGGCTAAATGTTGTATGCGTGGAATGTTGCCTAATGTTCGGGTTTCATCCAGCGACGTTCCAGCGGGGCAACTTTCCAGTAAGGTTGAATCACAAGTGTCAAACTGAATCATACTCAGGCCAAAATGGTTCTCTGAACTGACCCGAACTGCAAATGAGACTTGTATCTAGAATTTCTGAATGAGGAGGATATATCCATATAGCATGAATTAAGGTCAGAAAATTTACAGTCCATGGCACATCAATGGAATGTGCGCTTCACCCTCCACATCAGTTCGCACCAAGTGGTCACTGTGAAATGACGAGGATCAAAGCACAATGTGAAGAGCGCAACT
This sequence comes from Cladocopium goreaui, assembly GCA_947184155.2. Taxonomy (NCBI): domain Eukaryota; class Dinophyceae; order Suessiales; family Symbiodiniaceae; genus Cladocopium; species Cladocopium goreaui. Next base: position 38,834 of record CAMXCT020002745.1, on the reverse strand, counting down.
GCAAACAGTGCATCCTGAGACTGTGAAAAACACAGGGCTGATCTGTCGAGTGTGTTCTCTCAATGTATTTGTGAGCATCGAGTGCTGACCATTGGATGATGGTGAAGGATAGTGAAAAGTGGTTACGTTGCGGCTCTTTGTCGATTGTGCAAGCCCAGTGGCAAAGACCAGCAGCGTGTTGGGGAAGTGAAGCCATTTGAAGAGGAGGATGAAGAAACCAAGAAGCAGCACCAGCATCATATTGGGAACATACCTTGGCTACCATGATGAACAGCCCAGAAAGCCCTTCACACAAAAAACATCTGGAAACGAGGAAACATTGAACAGCAACATGAAATCATATGAAATCATAACAAGCAACACTGACACATGTTCAACATACTTACATATGACAATAAAAATATATAAAACCCTGGCGGTCAACGGCCACTACGGGTTGCTGCAGCCATCCACTCCACTGGAGGTAAACCTTTATTCGCCAGGCCAGGGATTCCGCCATGACGCGCAGTGACGGAAATTCACTGCATGCGACTGGCCAAACGCTGCAGGATGCGCACGTTTAACGTATCTCAAGGATGTCGAAGCATATCGTGGCATCGCAGCAGTGATCTGACTCAAACAGGGACGTATGATGACGTATGTAGTGAACATCATGCAGGACCCTTTAGAACCTCCAGTACTGTACCTTGCCTGACTGTTCTGGCCGTGCTTCTTCCCACGCTTCCTCTCCCTGGATCTGGGGATATTAATAGAGACTACGTATCTTCCAATGGCATAAGGAAGAGGGCTTCCTAAGGGGCCAAACTTCCGTAGCGTTCTGCTATGTACTGCCATGAGTTGATGACTTCTGTGAGAATCTGCACACAGGGAGAACATGAAAGAGTTAATTCATCATGTTAATATTGTTAATTCAATAATTATCACATCATATCACGTCGGAGACACAAATCTGAGCGGGGCAAGTCACTCCAGGAACCTTCGCTGATTTTTCAGGAATAAGGGCGACCATTGACCCACAAAGTTGCCTTTTGCATATTTCAAATATTTCAAATATGCAATCATCATAAATTATCCATATCATCCGTTTTCGGGGGTCCAATCATTCCCCACATTGACGTGTGGGGTTTTTGTTTTTAGTTCTGTATCCGCGCCTCTTCCTCCTCCCGTCCTCCTCCCCGTCCTCACTCACTCACTCACTCACTCACTCACATACATCACTCACTCACACCATTCACTCACTCACTCACACACTCACATCACTCACTCATTCACTCACTCCACTGCCAGGGGGTCGGATATACGCCGTGGCATCCCTCGGGCTCCGCCTCTTTTGCGTGGCAGGCGTGGGACAATGTGCGCTGCCAAGGGGTCGGATGTACGCCCTTTTGCGTGGCAGGCGTGGGACAATGTGCACTGCCAAGGTTGCGTGGCAAGCGTGGGACAATGTGCGCTGCCAAGGGGTCGGATGTACGCTCTGGCGTCCCTCGGGCTCCGCCTCTTTTGCGTGGCAAGCGTGGGACAATGTGCGCTGCCAAGGGGTCGGATGTACGCCCTTTTGCGTGGCAAGCGTGGGACAATGTGCACTGCCAAGGTTGCGTGGCAAGCGTGGGACAATGTGCAGTGCCAAGGGGTCGGATGTACGCCCTGGCGTCCCTCGGGCTCCGCCTCTTTTGCGTGGTAGGCGTGGGACAATGTGCACTGCCAAGGGGTCGGATGTACGCCCTGGCGTCCCTCGGGCTCCGCCTCTTTTGCGTGGCAGGCGTGGGACAATGTGCACTGCCAAGGGGTCGGATGTACGCCCTGGCGTCCCTCGGGCTCCGCCTCTTTTGCGTGGCAGGCGTGGGACAATGTGCACTGCCAAGGGGTCGGATGTACGCCCTGGCGTCCCTCGGGCTCCGCCTCTTTTGCGTGGCAGGCGTGGGACACTGTGCACTGCCAAGGGGTCGGATGCACGCCCTGGCGTCCCTCGGGCTCCGCCTCTTTTGCGTGGCAGGCGTGGGACAATGTGCACTGCCAAGGGGTCGGATGTACGCCCTCACTCACTCAATCACTCACTCACACTCAGTCACCCTCACACCCTCACTCCCTCACACCCTCACTCCCTCACTCCCTCACTCCCTCACTCACTCACTCACTGAGACTCACTCACTCACTCATTGACACTCACTCACTCACTCACTCACTCACTCACTCACTCATTGACACTCACTCACTCACTCACTCACCGACTCACTCACCCACCCACCCACTCACTCACTCACTCACCCACCCACTGACTCACTCACTCACTCACTTATTGACACACACTCACTCATCACTCACTGACTCACTCACATTCTCATTCACTAACCTGTGCATGCACATACATCTGGGCAATTTAGCAAAAATCTTACCTCGTCATCTCGTGCTTAAATCGTGAAACCGGAACATTTAGTGATCTCGTTAAATGAGCATTTTATGCTTAACCCCTGGTCGAACACAGCCCAGCTTTGCCTTGCAGATACAGTTCTTTCATCCAATTCAAGCCTCACGCCTTCTCTTTGGCGGGGACAAGTCTTCCAAAATGCTTGGCGGGGACAAGTCTTCCAAAGGCTCGAGGAGAGGGAGAAGGGAAAAAACTTTTCTAGGGGAGAAAAGTTTTTTTTTGGCTTGGACCAAATGGCAAGTGGAAAAAAAAACTTTTTAGGCTGCGAAATCTTTATTTTCTCTCCCCGGCATTCAACGTTCCAGACTAGGAAAAGTTGTTCTTCTCGAAACAAGAGTCTGCATTTCCTCTTGAGAACGGGAAGCAACAACCACAAGCATGGCCAACAGCTACAGGAAAATGAGCTTTCAGCAAAATTGTTGCAGAATCACAGCTTGCCAAAAAAAACTTTTTAACTCCAGAAAAGTTTTTTCCATGTCCCTTGCCATGGAAACGGTGTCTGAGCACCCACCTCGTCTGACTGAATTTAGTTAAACCACCTCGTTAAAACCAAAAGGCTACCTCGCACCTCGGCTGTCCTCGCTATAAATTGCACAGATACATACACACACACTCACCCACCATCACCCCTCCATCACTCTTATACAGTACTTCCTCTTCCCTTCTTGCTTTTCTATGCTCAGTCTAAGTCTAGAGAAGTTGGTAACATGTGGGGTTATCCGGTCCTATAATTTTGACGCACAGCCATGATGCTCCAAACCCCTCAGACGTGATCAAACAGCTCCCACCGGACCAAGTCAGCTGAGACGGGCACTCAGGCATGATGAAAGGGACGAGGGGTGGCTTGGCCTGCAAGAAATGGGAAAATGGTGAATTTCCAACACAGTTGTGACTACATGCGGCTACTATATGCTATTGTAAGACGGAAACGATGAACCAACAAATTTGGGGTATACTATGGTATACTCTATTCTCAAACCAAAATCAGTTCTGTTTCAACTTGTCTCTGGTCTTCAACGCCGGCACTTTACGCACTCAACTGTGACGGTCATGAAAAAACAGGAAAAAGGGAAACTCGTATATGGCCAAAGGTGGGAGCAGCCTGCTAGATTTCCAAACTCAAACTTGGCCATGCGTTGACGAAACTTTTTGATGCCTATTTGATTTGCGTTTCTGGGGGCCCCCAAAAAAAAACACGGCGTTTCATGTCCTTCATGTCTCTGAAGGTTCATGTTTGAACAGTGTAGGTCCATCTGTATCTCGACCTGTCCACCCTGCAGTGGCCTGCAGCTAGCAACAAACACGATCAACTTCAACGCTCGGAGCCCAAGTTGCGGCACCAGTTGTGAGTCTCATTGTTACTGCCCCTCTGATGTTGCTGAAGAGTTCCATGTACATACTTATCCAAATGTGTAGTGAAGAAGGCGCATTTCTGGCAGTTTGGACACAGCTTACCAGGGGCCTTCAGCAAGTGTCAGGCAACGAGGATACGCTGCGACAGTGGGATGGTGTGATCAACACGTCGGTTTTGTCTCGCCTCTGGAGCACATCAAGAGGAAGAACAAAACGGCTTCACCTCTCCTTGACGATTGGTGTGTTTTGAACGCTTTGAACACCTTGACGATTATTTCCTGTCCGCAGAGATTTTCATTTTTGATGCTGACACATCTCTTCACGGCGGCAATGGCGCTGGCACATTGCCCTTTCAAGCACCCAAACCATGAAATAACAGGTTTCAAGCCCAAGAAAGCAGTACTTGAATCGGGTTTCGGAGACAGGTGATAGACAAGCCGCAAGCCCATTTAAAATCCAAGTAGTAGCAGAGATTTGGAGGTGTCTGTGCTTCTTGAATATCACTAATTATTCTTGGGGCAGCAAAAATCATCAAAATTGACAGCTTGAGAATGAGGAAACCCCAGGTACTGCCAGATGCGTATTCTATCGTATTTCAATAAACATCCATAAGGTCGTCAATTCCCAATACTTCAGCTATCTTCAGCTCAAAGCGTTGCTTGCCCAAAGTGACGAATATGTGGGGCCCACTCGGCAACCTTGAAGCTGGGTGAAACATGACTTGCGGAGGTGACAGCAACCACTTCAAATCAGCTTTCGTGAGCCTGTTGCCGAATGCTGCTGAATGCAACCCGAAGCAGTACAGATATCATGTGCTGGATAATGGATGCACCTGTCACATTCGCATCAACCTAAAATCTCAGGTCTTTCACATACGTAACCCTCACAGCTTTGTTGATCATCAGCCACACTTCAGAACCTCATGGTTGTCTGCTTAAAACCTCTCAACACTCGCACCACATCATTGACATCATGATCTCCTCATGATCTCCACACTTGGAGTCACTTGGAGTCACTCCATTCCCATTTCCCCTTTCCATGACCTGCTTGAAGCGCATCTGCATTTTCAGCTTTGATGAGTCCTGGATCGACCAGAATGACACAAAAACGACACAACTGCACCTCGCCGCGAACCCCCGCAGCCCCCGCCATGGAGTCTCCTGTCTGGACAAGGCCTTTGGGTCCAAAACGTTGGGGATGAGCTCTGCACCTTGGGCAAACGAGGCACGGTTTTCGGTGATTCCATAGGGATTCCCTAGGGATTCCAGGCGATGGTGATTCCATAGTGATAATCATGATCATTGATTCTGCACATGGTGATAAATGGTGATAATTTATCACACATACTATTTAATAGTCATCACATGTAATTTTTCCATAATTTGATAATCATGACAATCATGCAGATGGTGATACAGTGATAATCAGTGATACCCTCTGGTAATTTAACATAGCTATGGAAAATCACCATTTTTAATGGGAAAATCCACTATAAATTGCCATTTTCAATAGCTATGTTAGTTTACCAGAGGGTACATGCTTAATTTATGCTGATTACATGTGATTACTGATCTCCCGTGGCTGCCCAGGCGCTCATGGAACTGTGAAAGCCGATGCCAGCACGCTCCAAATTCACCGAGCCAACAAAGCTACCATCCACATTCATGCAGGCCTGCGGGAATAGCAATTTGACGGGTGATTTGAGCCCACGAAGCTACCAATTCACCAAGCTTATGGGCAAAAATATACCCAATAGCCATTATTTATGGTGATAGTATGTTGGTTATCCATGGTTATCCACTATCAATGGGGAATACATCACCAACAATGTGATATGTGGCTCAGAAACAGAGGATGCCTCCAAGTTACGGCCAAATGTGGAATGGCAACGTGCGCGTTGTGTCAGTCAATCTCTCTGAGAGTCCCAGAGATTGTGGTTGGTTAATGAAAAATTGGAGAATGGATAAGATAATGATATATACATATATATATAAAATGTTATATCACTACAGTATCAGTAATTACAGTACTTCCCAATACATTGAGTAGTGCACAATATCTGACATAGCATAACTCCAATAAATAGCCTATAGTCATCAAGCAACTGCGCTTTTTGCAACTGCTCATGTGAAGCCCGAATTCATCCCAGTTCCTTGCCTCCCGCTGATCTTCCTGGCAACAAAAAACTGAGGCTGGGATCTGCCGATCTGTTATGCTTAAAGCATGTCCCAGCATTATTGGGTATTGCTGAGTATTGTTGAGTCTCATTAGCAACAATTCTTGGGTTTTGTCGGTGGTTGTTGAGTCTCACCAACAACAAACTCAGCACCAACTACTATGGACATCTTTGACGAAAATGCTGATGCGCGTTGGCTGTCAGGTGACAGCTGTGTGCTTCATGCGGCAAAATGTCATTCAACATCTGCATGTTCAGAGTCTAAGGTCTAAGGCGCAATTCCTCCACAGTCTACGCTGGCTTCAGAAAGCCATACTGACCTTTTGGCCAACCCCCTATTCTCTTTCAAACTTTCATAATCCTGCATGAAAGAAACCTAGTTCACACTTGTAGTCGCATACTTCATGCGGAAAAATTGGCTTGCTTGGCAAAGGGCAAATCAGTTGTTTTTGCGAAAATGTGACACCAGAAATGCTGCCAGCGATGATTCCGACATGGTTTGTCCAAAACTCGGGTACCCCAATTTTTGATGGTTTATCTGAAAATTTCCCCGTTAAAATTGATATTTGTTAAATTATGGATTTGTAGGTATATACAGTTTATATATATACTGTATATGTTTATATACACCCTAGTAGCACATGTTCAGACAAACCCATTAATATTGTTGGTGAAATAGCATCCCATCACGGGGACATGCCAACGCCTGTGCTGGCATCTCCACACGTTGAGCTTCAACCTCCGCAGCCACACGCTCGGCCTGGGCAGGACGATGGCTGGGCCTGAAATACCAAAAGGGGATCCTCGACATTCAGAATTTAATGATGCCCAATGAATTCCTTGCTATTTTCTTTGTAGTGTTCAAATATGTGTATTATATATATATATGAATATGTACTTATATGATATTAGTTCTGAGCGCCTTACCCGTTCTACTCCAATCCAAAGAACATCAGACCGAGTGGGCCAACTAAATCAGTGACTTGAATCGACACACAACTACCTCAACGATCTTCTCAAACTTGTTGACCAATGTATCGATCGCTGCACCACCTCGGAAAAGGATGGAAAAGGATGGAAAAGGTACAAACAAGTGTGGCCACCAAAAATTTGAAGTTTTGAAAACACAATGGCTCTCACCGACTCTCACCATTTCTCTGAACAAAGTAGGTCACCGCAATCCAGCCGCCTTACGATCTGTCATCCGCTAGGTGTCATGACTGTCACTGTGACGTTTTCGCCGCTCTTCTGCACGGTCCTATGATCAAGTCATTGAGGGGATCAACATGCACAACATTGGTTGTTGCTTAGGATTCTGTCATTCAAGCATCCATTTTGGGAGTGATCAAATTTTGACCTAAGCCATGTTGAACGTGTTGTTCATATTTGTTCATGAAAGAAACTTGGCAGAAACTTCACAGCTCTCCTTGTACTGTTCATTTCTTCTTCTCACCTCAAGTTTGCCATCCTGACAGAACTGACAGATGGGCAACACATCACACACCGTCCATTCATTTTGCAGCCTTGGATTTGCTCAACGAGGCCAACCAAGGCCATTGGTGACCCGAACTCCTCAGACATCTACAAGCCACCATAAAGATAGATACATTGCCACCATTGGCAAACCAAACACAATAGCAATTCCATCTTTTCAGTATTTGGATGTATTTTGCTACGACTGTACAATGGTGTGATGTACGATCCTGTACTCAGTTGATTGTTTTTGACCCTCAGGGAATCTGCGGGGATCGTCTCCCGACCATCATTAGTAAACGGTGGACACAAAGCCTCGTCTGTTCGCTGGAAGACCTTTCTGCGCCATTCAGACTCAGGGTCGTCCTTGCAGTGCAACAAAATGATACAGAGATTGGTGGTTGCGCTGATGTGATAAATATGCAAAAAAGCGTTCTACTTCAATTGATGCTCTATGTATCTCTGTGTCCTAAATTAAATTACTGATGTGGGTTCATGGAGCTCTTGAGAGCAATATCCAGATGTAGCTAGTGCTCTTGGTACAGACTTGGCCCCAAGTCACCTGGCAAAATGAACGCCTCTGCAAGCGCCCTCGCCTCATCATCAGATTCGCCAAAGGGTCTTTTCAAAGACATCTGTCTCATGATGCTTGCATCCAGCGGCGTGTCCTGGGCTGAGCGGAAACCTCACAATCCAGCTGATATGTATCTCCCCACGATTTCTGGATTCCTGTCTTGTTACCAGAAATCTACCCTTCCAGCTGGTTATCGTCCCTTCTACCCAAGATTTACAAAGGATCAGGGTAGAACTGGGTAAGTTCTACAGATCAGGATGCTCAGGTCTAGCGGGGCACCTTTGCCATCTCGCTCAGCTGGATCTTGATCCTCAGGGAATCGCCAAAGACTGGGCATCTACTTTGTGCAGGTAATCAGCATGTGTATGCCTATATGTGTATATATCAATATTTGTTTATTTATATATACACATGCCAAAAAGAGGGAGAGAGAGAGAGAGAGTCTCTGTGTCAATCATACCATACATAATAATGTGGTAAACCCAATTTCCTAAACCATCCCCACAATCATCAGTTTTTGTGGGTGACCATCCCGAAATGGAAACGGTTTATGGGCGCATGCTTAGCTTCCAGGCCTTAGTGGGCCACAAACGATCAGGCCTCAAAGCGCGTTTGAAACGATGGCGACATCAAGCCATGATGCATAGCCAACTGTCCAAGGCTAAATGTCAATGAGTCAAATGGCAGCTGTGGAAGTAAACTAGTGGTCTAATGATGTCTAATGTTACTGTCGTTTGATAAGATGAAAGCCACTGCGCTGAGTATCATTGTTTATACCAAAAAAAACTGGATCGTTGCAAAAAAAAAACATCATGTAGGATTGTCCGGCAATATACGGTATAAGCGTAGCATATCTTCCGAATCGAATTGCCGTATCTATCTCCGTGGAATATGGATATAGATCATCTTAGATCATCTTAGAATTTGATTGATGAGGACATAGTCAGGCGATCAACTATGTGGAGTTTTTTGTGGGATATCCCATGAAAACATAAAAATGAACTACCCGGCCTGGTAAACATAGAAAAAACTATTGAAAATGGCCCAGTCGAATTTTCGTGAATGTTCAGCCAAATTTTCCCAAATTAAACATGGTGATTGTCCATAGTTATGTGAGTTTGTCTGAAAATGTTGGCTTAATCTTCCCAATGAAATAGCCATAAAAAAATAGGGATTTTGTGATCATTATATAACCATTGGGTAAAAAGGGGTTTAGCCTATTTTCACACACACCCATGTTAGGTGACCAGGCCGGGTGGATCAAGCGATGAACCGACCTGGGATATAAACCGAGGAACTGCCCGTCTTCAACGGTCCGACCCATTGGCTGTTCACCTCGTAGCCATCCAGGCTGGTGCCCTGATCGATTCACTGAGATGAAGGCCGTGGGATGAGAATTCCTGGGGACATTTACATCATTAACAATATAGTAATGTTTTATGTATAATGGAGACATTGAGTGATAATTAATATTTGATAATTAATATATGATAATATATGATAATATAAATGATAATATAAATGATAATATGGTGATAATTAGCCATTCACTCACCAATTGTCATTCCATGAAATACTGGTTAAGAACGGGATTCTGGATTAAGAATAATCCCCAATATGTCAAGGGTAGTAAAGTAGCCACCGCCGCCAATCCTCACTCAGCCGGCCTGTATTGAGGTCAACTCATGAACTAACAAGAATTAATAGATATTGGGACTTCCCGACTGTCCTTTTATTCCAAAAAGCAACATGTACAACCTGCACAACTGCCCTTTCAGCAATTCAAACCATTTCGAACAATATTGGAGAAGACAAGTTAAGATCTTCCTGTGCCAACGGCACAGCTCACGGCTCCTCCTGAGATGTCTCCATGTCGCATAGAAAAAATCGATCCTGGCTCAATGTTAGAAATCAACGCGGTCGCACTTGAGTGACCCGAAAAGTCCGGCCCTCAAGAAACTGTGAAGGGGGAAGCCAGGTTCTGGGCAATGGTGGAAGGAAAATGTGTATCAATACTCAATACCAAATCATTCATGCAGTATTCACTTGCTCATTCCACTGCGAGCCTTGCCAGGTTGAGGGCTGGCAATTCTATCCCGCATCAAAGTCGTTCACAAACTGGACTGCTACTTGTACAAAAAGATTGATGTCTGGAAGAACATTCACACAATTCAAGTGTCGGGAAAATTGATCCAAAGAATAGGCAGGCCAAACAATTACAGGCATTGCCAATTGTAGTAGGACCGCAAAGTTCTGTCCACAAAGTCGCGAAAGTCGCGAAGACACAGAGTGCAAAGGGGGGAATCGTCAAGCTCAAATCGCCAGAAGCCTCAATCTTCTGTGGTCATATCAAATATTGGTCTATATTGGTCTATATCGTTTATCCATGTTTATCCCTGAATCAGAGAATGGTTTCAACATGCTCCAGCTGAGTGCACCCGAGACCCGCCTTCTCAGACCGTATCTTGCAATGCGCCTTCGCTGATTCGGCTGATTCTGTGATTCCGTGAGGCATGCAGTTCGGTTCCCTGTCACTGTAAAACTACATTAATTATCCACTCATAGCTATCCAGTCTCATTGAAGGATTCCCTTATTTCGTGAATTTTTATCCAAAATAAAACTGAGTACCCCCAAGAAACAACATCAACAACTAGGTTCCAAGAAACCTGGCTTATCTCAAGTATTGATAGGATTCTATAAACTGGCTCATATCAATGATACCCTAAAAACAACGCCACAAGAAAATTTGAAAACTTAGCGTTTGATTATCATAGATTATCTCATTATCCCAACATATCCCAAGTATTTCTAGGATTTTATCAGATGGAGATCCTCAGCCATCCCCCGCCGTTGAAAGCGCCTGCGCTAGGCGCTCCAGTGGATCATCACGACACAGCGCATCGAGGTCGGGACAACACCTACGGAAGGCGAGTTTCCATGAAGCTGTTTTGTTGATGTTCTAAGAATTTCATATTTTTGGGCATTTCTATTTTCAAATAACTTCATTGGGATTTTCGATGTTCGAAAACATTGGTGTTGAAAACTAAGCCTGATTGCAACCAATAAATTGCATAAGCGGGAAACAATAAACATGCCAACCAATCCTAAAACAATCTAAACTAGCGCTTGGAAAACCTCCAGCTGTTCAGGAAAAAACAAAGATATGGTTGGGGTCAAAAATCGGAATTTGCTGTGGAACATCCACCAAAAGAGACTGAAAACTTAGAGGATTTTGTCTGATACGAAACTGGTTGGAAGTTTCAACCCATCCTACAGTAGCATAGATGCTAAGATGTCTATCATCAACAGCTGTAACTTCGTGCTATGGTCGGGCACACTATGTCCGTGAAAAAAGAATGCGCAAGATTGATCATGATTCATCAACATCTCCGGACAGAGGGTCTGACCTGCCAATGATGGCACCAGTAGATTCCACTCGCAAGGTGCACCTGGCATCTCGAAAGATCTTCGGCTCCGTGAAAACTTGAGGAAATCTCCATAAATCCCAAGGATCATCATCATATTTCCATCATTTTTCCATTTTGTGTGTCTCTTTCAATGGACATTTGGCTTCCGGGTCTCCCCAACGCACTGTTGCCCCAGGGAGGTGGATCTTCCCTTTTCAGCTCGTTGATGAAGTCCTCTAAGGCCTTGAAACGCAAAGGGCCAACGGGTTGCCCTGAGTTCAGTGCAGGGGTTCATATGGTAATACTATAACTGGTTGGTGGTTACAATATGGCAATATAATATGGCCATAAATACTGTATCTGCTGGTTGGTGGTTGACCTACCCCTCTGAAAAATATGAAAGTCAGCTGGGATTATGACATATATGATGTTCCAAACCACCAACCAGATAAGTAATACCATGGAATAGCCAATGACCCAATACATCCCAATACAAAAAAAAAAAACTTTTTATTGGTGTCAACCATCCCCAATATGATTGGGTATCCCACATTAGTTCAAGATGTTTCGATGGTCAACGGGGATTTTTTGATGGAGCTTCTCCAAATTATGCAATAGTTTCAGCCCTGCGATATGTACACATCCTATGTGCACATCCTATGTACATAGATAGGTAGATAGATAGATTCTATAGATTAGAATTAGATTATACTACATTATATAAGATTAGATTAAGATTAGATTAGATTAGACTAGATTACAGTAGATTAGAGTAGGTTGGATTAAACTAGACTAGACTAGATTGGATTAGAGTAGATTCGATAGATAGATAGGTAGATAGATAGATAGATTGATAGATAGATAGATAGATAGATGTCATATATATGTCATACAGAACCATACACATCATATCTTATACAAATTGATTAATTGTTATATGATACACATGATGCGGCGCCTCCGCCACAGATCGTTGATCCTTGGAGCCTCGAAAGTTTTGCAACGCAAAGCACTGACCTCGGGCCACGCGGCCCACTGCTCTCCATTTCCAGTTGATTCGTGGTGAATCTGGGAATCAATGGGGATATAATAGGGGCAACCAGGTTCACCAAGAAAATGTTCCTGTTGCTGCCTTTGAAGTTAGAAGATAAAATGCAGGACGGGACTTGAGAGAGCCAAGACTTCAAACGGGACAGCTAGTTACAGCTAGTTTAGATGTGGTGTCGAGTTTCAATGCGTCTGGCACCAAAGCTCATCAACATGACAGCCCAAAATTGCCACACATTTCGCAGCCTGCAGGAGGTAGCCGCCCAATCTTCTTGGCTTCCTCACAGTGCCGACACGGAAATCTGGTTTTTAAATCGGGCCCAAAAAAGAACTAAATGGGGGATATAGAAATATCTCCGTATATGTGAAATATATTATGTTTATGACATTTATAACTACTAAATATAGAATTCAAGAGCAAACATGACCAAAACATACCAAAACCATCCAAAACCACTGGTCCTTGACGCCTTGAATTTCGGATCGCCCATGTGTGGACAAACTCATATCATCCACTCCACTCATCATTTAGTCATCCCTATTTCCATAAAGTTAAATCCCAATGTGTGACTAAATCTCAATTTAGGTTGTTAGTTGAATCCCCATTTTTGTTCGTTGAATCCTCCTTTTTGGGTTGGTCTCATGTCTAATCCCTATATAATTTTATGGATGTTCCATGATTTTCCATGATAAAAAGCTGACGAAACCATCCCTTCTGTCCTGTGGTCTCAACTCCCAGCGGATGGAAAAGTCCTCTACGGCATCCTCGGCGTTTCGGCAACAGTTCAGCATCAGTGGTATCAAACTGGCTAGTGGATCAACAGCTAGGCATCGATCATCGAAATTTCAAGAAACTGATGATCGATATGTTTCATCGTTTTCAAGCAGTTCCACCCAAAAAAACGAGTTTGCGAGTCACATCAAAATTCTACAAATAGTTCACCTGCTTGTTGGAACATATCAGCGCCTGCAAAAGATCTTTCGGAATCTGCTTGTTTGCCTCGTCAGCAAGATCGCAAAGAAACAAAATGAACCGCCCAAGAGATACCCAAGCTGAAGAGGGATTGATTTTCGGTGATCTCATCTTTGTCTATAGGTTAGTCATGGTTAGTTAATGTCAGGCAGATGAGGCAGAGTCGTTCACACTGCATTCATGCTGGCTGAAACTATACAGCAACCACATGCTTGATAAGCTGACAAGACCAAAGAGTCCGCTTTTCAACTCTTTGTAGACACTACAGTCACAAGACCTTCGCAACTGTGCCGAACCAGAATTCAAAGCTCCTACGTCCTACGTTCCACCTCGTGAGCGACTGTCAAGTTGATGAAAACGTCAATATTGGGCAACTCGCCACTGACGCTGGTCGCCTCCACAAAGCACCATCAGAGTTCTTAAGCTGTACCAGGGGCCGATCCCGAACAGTAAAGTTGGCGCAAAAAAAAACAACTCACAAATCAGTGCAAGACTGAAAATGGGAAAAGTCATGAAACCAAAGTAGAAAGCATGAAGTAAAGTACAAATCTGTGGACAAAGACTAAAATTTACATGAATTGTACCGTACATTTAGTATTGACTCACTTCTTTAAAATTCTTCGTGAGGAGCTGTTCCGTGGTGTTCCCCCTTTGCCTTAACTGACAGCTGTTCAGTGGGGGGGTAAAGTCGAAGGCATGCGTCTATGTGTTTAACGTCCTATGCAAAATATACTACTGATATGTTATGATGGATACCCATGTATAACATTGTTCACTATACATATTCTACTCTATGTACAGTGTATATATACAATTACAGTATCATGCGCTTATATATATATATATATTTATATATAATTATAAATAATTATATATAATTCTATGTAATTATATATAATTATATATAATTATATATATACACATATGGTGTATGTATACATATAAGAATCATATGATTCATATCATTATCTCCCCCCAGTCCAAATGGCCATTCCCAATCGGCTTGGCATCCAGGCCTGCATGCTCGCTGGGTCGGTGGGTGGCAACGGTAAAACCTGGCACCGTGTGGGTTGGTTGATGGATGGGACATATCATCATCCCAAAGGACCGATGTGGGAGGTTTTTGCACAAATGTCAAGATCATATGTATATTATATTACATTACATTACATTATATCATATTACATTACAAAATATTATATTACATTACATTACATTATATTATATTAGATTACATTACATTATTTTATATTACATTACATAATATTATATTACATTACATTACATTATATTAAATTACATTACATTATATTACATTACATTACATTATATTATATTACATTACACTACATTATATTATATTACATTACGTTACATTATATTATATTACATTACATTACATTACATTATTTTATATTACATTACTTAATATTATATTACATTACATTATATTACATTACATTATATTATATTACATTACATTACATTATGTTATATTACATTACATAATATTATATTACATTACATTACATTATATTACATTACATTATGTTATATTACATTACATAATATTATATTACATTACATTACATTATATTACATTACATTATATTATATATTACATTACACTACATTATATTATATTACATTACATTACATTTTATTATATTACATTACATTATATTACATTACATTACGTTATATTATATTATATTACATTATATTACATTACATTACATTATATCATATTATCTTATATCACATTAAATTATATTATATTATAAATCATATTATATTATATTATGTTTTATTATATTATATCATATTATATTGTATGAGATTATATTAGATTAGATTAGATTATATTAGATTATATTATATTAGATATCATTGTATTATATTATATTATATATATATACTATATTATTGTGTATCTATATATATATATTATATATATACTTATATTGTATATATACTTATATTGTATATATATATGTGTGTGATCATCAGAAATCATCAGAAAGTGCGTTCGCAGCACTGTCTTCAAATACACAACTTAAGTCATCTCAAATCAACTTCATTCCGTATTGCCATGGCATTCAAGGGCATCTGGCTTCCATGAACGTCAACATGACAAAGAGGTGAGGATGGCTCAACAAACAAGGATTCCTTGTAAGCCCGAGCCACCGTCCAGATCTCTGCATTGAGCTGTGGTACTGCAGACGACCATACTGCCTGGCAGATCATGATATGTCCTTTAAAAAGGTGTCGCCAACATTCTCCACTTTCGATGGTCTATTTTGTGCTGGGAAAACCCGTTTTGGTTGGAGTATTTCCCCAACACTGGTTGGAGTATGATCTATGAGTATATACCACTGCCACCAATGGCCAGATGCTCACCTGGCACTGCCCTGTGGATTGGAGATGTTCATACAGAACTCCAGTGGCCTGATGCCTCAAAGCAGGGGATCAACGAGGATAAACTCGACAACAAGAACGCATTGGGAATTAGATAACAAATGGGATTTAACCAACCATATGGCGATAGATAGATAGGATAGTCTTGGCTAGGATAGAGTAGATAGAGTAGATACAGTAGATACAGTAAACAGAGTAGATAGAGTACATAGACTAGATAGGGTAGATACAGTAAATAGAGTAGATACAGTAGATACAGTAAATAGAGTAGATACAGTAGATTCTAGATACAGTAAATAGAGTAGATACAGTAAATACAGTAGATACAGTAAATAGAGTAGATACAGCAGATACAGTAGATACAGTAAATGGAGTAGATAGAGTAGATAGAGTACATAGAGTAGATAGAGTACATAGAGTAGATAGATAGAGTAGATAGAGTACATAGAGTAGATAGAGTACATAGAGTAGATAGAGTAAATAGATTAGATACGGTAGATACAGTAGATACAGTAAATAGAGTAGATAGAGTAGATAGAGTACGTAGAGTAGATACAGTAGATACCGTAAATAGAGTAGATAGAGTAGATAGAGTACATAGAGTAGATAGAGTAGATACAGTAGATAGAGTAGATACAGTAAATAGAGTGATAGAGTAAATAGAGTACATAGAGTAGATAGAGTAGGTACAGTAGACACACTAGATACCGTAGATACAGTAGATACAGTAGATACAGTAAATAGAGTAGATACAGTAGATGCAGTAGATACAGTAAGTAGATTAGATAGAGTAGATAGAGTAGATAGTGTAGATAGAGTAGATACAGTAGATACAGTAGATGCAGTAGATGCAGTAGATGCAGTTGATACAGTAGATACAGTAGATACAGTAAATAGAGTAGATAGAGTAGATAGAGTACATAGAGTAGATACAGTAGATGCAGTAAATGCAGTTGATTAGATTGGATCAGATCAGATCAGATCAGATCAGATTAGATAGATAGATAGGTAGAAAGATTAGTACTGTGGGGATACCCTCTGGGAACCAAAGAGGCATGAATTTGTTCTGCTGCCCAGTGAAAATCTCGCTGCCGCAAGCCCAATTGAGGGAGCGTGTCTTGGCGCTTCCGTGTGTGGTAGCCCCGCACACTGGTTGTGCGCTGTCCGACTTGAAATTCAAGCGACCAAGACGCAAGTTCCACCGAAGCAGGTTGCACAACAATCTAAACCTCTTTTGGATGCTGATTCATGTACTGGCAGTAGCTATCTTAAGAAAAGGTCTTAGAAAAGACCTGCATTCTAACATCTGATTGAGAAAATCAAAGCTGATTCTGGACATGTTTGCCTGAATTGTTGCCTTTGTGGTTGCCTTCATGGTCACAAAGGTCAGCATAGATGAAATCTGAGAGCTGCACCAAATGTACAAGTATCCACTCTCAGAGTGCAGGTAGTACCCCTGCACAAATTCTGTCCCATAGATTTGCAACCATTACATATTGCTGAGAATAGCAACTATCCTTTTTCAGTCTTGCAGTGGTCTCCAAATTAATAGAACACAAGCTTCTTCCAGGTTGTTATTATAGATGATATTGACCTCGCTTTTTCGAGGTCATTCATGTCTTCAATAATTTCTGTGGGTGCTGTCTGGAGTCTTGCTGTATGCGCAAATATATGATATATCGAATCCAATGGGAGAGTACCACCTTGAGTTCCTGATGTCGATCAGAGAGGCGATTACCAATCATTGCTTTCCAAAATGCACAGGAAGCACTCCAACAAGGTCATACGTGGGCTTTGTAAAAATCGCACAATTCCTCGAATCATCTCTAATCCATACTCAAGTGACTCAAGTGGCACTACCGTTCAAAGATGTTCAAAGTGCAAATGGATTCACAGCCCATTTTTCTCGTCCCAGCGACAGCCTGGCCTTCATGGTGGCACCATCGATCTTCCAACGATCTTTCGCATCTGCGAAAGCTTTGAACATGAGCCTTGGCAGAAGTGACATCCAGAATCATCCAAAAGCCCACTGAGCTGATCAATGGTGACAAGGATGGCGATAAAAGATGGAGCTGGCAGCTGGACTTTAGATTGAGCTTGCATGCTCAGGGATTTTGCTTGAGAATCCTTGACAGTTGATCTTCCAATATGCCAACATGGGCTCCGCCTCAACTCTTGTGCTGTAGGAGGTTGCACCTCCTGCGTGGGAGATGGCATTGGGGATGGCAACACATGCCTCTTGAAGCCAGATCAGCTCGGATTGCATGTACTACAGAGGGAAGGAGAGAGACACAGAGAGAGAGAGAGACCGACCGACCGACAGACAGACAGCCAGCCAGCCAGCCAGCCGCACGCAGGCAGACAGGCAGAAGGACGGACGGACAGACACAAAGACAGAGACAGAAAGAGAAAGAGACAGAAAGAAACAGAAAGAGACGGAAAGAGACAGAGAGAGAGAGAGAGAGAGGGAAACATATATCATAAATTATATGATACTGTATTCTCTGTGTATGTTGTGTATGTATATATATAGAGAGAGAGAGAGCGCGAGAGAGATCGTTTACCCCGTGTTTCGCAGCTTCAAGATGCTCTTTATCCATTTGGGGGTTGATGGGTGTGCTTGATCTGTCCTGTACCTCGGCCGTTGCGAAGATCTCGTCATTTGCCATCACCCTACAAGCTGCGCCGGAAGCCGCGGCACTCGAATCCTACGTCTGAGGATGATTCTATGGTTATCATGCTGGCGATGTGCTCCTACAGTAATGCCTAATCCTGAAGCAGTTGTTCAAGGTTGGGCAGGAAAGCACATAGCCCAGGCTAAAGATAATGTTCGTGGACACTGGCGAGAATGCCTTTCTTGTAGGATTTATTTTTTTGTCGTCAGCCATAAGTGCCAGTGTCAATACAACATAACAGTGCATCTCCCATTCAGCAACAAAACCGGTGTTGGGCAGCTCGCTCAAAACGAAACCGATTGTTTGCAAGTT
>CAMXCT020002745.1:0-15000 GCA_947184155.2 Cladocopium goreaui | reverse complement strand
ACTCTAGTTCTGAATGGCCAACTCTTCTTCTCAGTATCCTTCCTCCTTCCCAAAGCTGAAAATTTGTTCTTTTTCAAGGTCTGCTGAGGCTGCTAAGGCATCAGGCACTGCATGAAGAATCCTTCGACAAATGCCTTTCGGATGCTCATCGTAAGCCTGGCTCAGCGATTGAGCTGAGACAGTCGTGGGATTGGTGGATTCTTTGGGGCTGCCCTGTCAAGAGTCCAATATCAAAACACGGCAACAAAGTGAGAACAGAACGGGTGGCTGGAAGGCGGGTTGGAAGTCATAGGGCGAAAAGGATCTAACAAAATTAGCTGCCTTTGAGTTCAGCACAGGCAAGAAACGGTTCTGCTGCGCCAACAGTGTTCATACTGTGTGGGTAAAAGTTTGTAGAGGGGTTGATCCTGCAAAGGACTTTGAAGAGACTTTGCAGCTTTTGCAAATGGATCTTCATAATGTCATCTATGACATGCCATCGTCCAATTTTAGTTGGCTAGCATTGTCAAACCATTGTCAAACCCTATTGAACGTTGGATCCAACAATACATCCATTCTAGCAGACTCGTCGGACAACAAGCACCAAGCTCTTGAGTACCTGTGCTTACACCGCAAGATCACGACTTCAGCAATGAGAAATGGTCAGTTTCAGCTTTTTTGGTGAAAATGCGGTTGGAGGTCCTGGCAGGACGAGAAAACACGCCAAAAATCGGCAAAACACTGCCAGAAAAGCAGAAATCCACCAAATTCATACTAAAGAAAGAACGATTCACTGTTTTCTCAGGATGCTTTTTTATGTTCTTTACTTGTTCTTCACTGTTTACCCCCCAAGAAAAATCCAGAAATTTCACCTCTACCAGTGGCTACCAATCTCTAAAAACGACGCCGGCGCCACATGTCACTGCTCTCATCCGCCAGCTGCGTCTTGCGCGCAATGCCTGCAAGCTGCCTTCGAACCTGGGCGCGGCTTGTTGGGCTCAGTATCTCAAGGTGCAAGTAAATATATATATATATATATACTTTAAGCAGTCGTCTTGTTATTGTATTATCAAGAATGCTGTTGTTGTACTGCATTTGCTTGTCGTGGTTTCACCGTCTGCTTGATGAATGTATGTATGATATATACATGTATAATACATAAGTATATGATAGTATATGTATATAATGGATATGAATATCAATATCCATGAGGAGAGAGTAGTGTGATATAAATGGGATATGAAAGGGATTGGTTCATGGAGTTGATTGATGATATCTATTGAACGGATTTATTAATAGGATATTCATGGATATTAATGGGGCGTATAAGTAATCGACAATAGGACTTGGGTGTGTCTGAAAAAAGGTGATTTAACCCCCAAAGTGAGCATATTAATACGGAAAATTGTGATAAATTACTGGATTTGGGAGGACCCTATTTTCCGACAAACCCACATGCTTTTAAAAGCATGAAATGAGCACGGCAAGCCTGAAATTCGCTCGCAACACTGATATCGGAGCTGCAGGCGGTGTAAGAGTCAGGTTTGATTGGATGTGCTGCGCGCGTCCAAGACGAACATTCAGATACTTGCCAGTGGGGTGGATCAAGTATTCAGTCTGTGGCTAAAAGGTGCAGTTCACAGACCTCTACTCCCATCAAGACCCTGTTCCGGCTTGGTGTAATCACGTTCTCAGCTTGCTTCATATTGCGGTCGGAAAGAAAGTGCTCCTGACAGATCCCGCGTGATGAGCATCAGGACTCTGGAGCTTGTGAAAAGGAACACTGAAATGGAGAGTAACCAGTTCAGTTCTTTAAAAACATCTAAAATCAAATGTGATTAAAATGCAGTCTCTATCATTAATTGTACTTTCTTTTTGATTCATCCTCATGCAGCTTCTGCTTCTTGTCAGAAATGGGCGGAAAGGTGGAACCTGGGTTGATAATTCTTTCTGTAGAAACAACTGGCGCACTTTCGATGCTACTGACACTGTGAAGCATCTCCCCTCCGGCCCCCAGCCCCTCGGCCCTGACCCAGTCCCTACAGAAGTCTGCTTTGGAGCTGGCTCCCACATAGGCTTGGTAGGCATTCAGCCTGCAGGGCGTGGCCGTGCCTCAAAACCTGGCTTGTGGTCATCCATCCTATATTAATCTATATTATCTATATTGGGAATCCTTGCAATGGGTATATGAATCCCTAATGGATTGATGACCATCCCTGCATAGCAAAAATTATCCAGCTCTTGATCATGGCATGGATCCAAAGAGAGGGCGGTATGAAAACTGGCACATGCGTCTGGAACACACAACATGGTGCAAGACACAACATGATACAACCTCACCAGCAAAGCTACTGAGGTTCCAGACAAGGACAGGTGGTCTCCGTATCCAGAAGCAAAGTGCTTATGCGCTTTGTCGGCTGCCTGTGACGCATCTTCCGATGGACAGATTGGAAAGTGTACCATTCTCTAGGCCCTGACCCATTCTGCCATCATTCCACTAGTGACCTTCCAAAAGTCTCACTGACATCTGGTGAATGATGTGTGCTATGTGCTGGATGTGGCCTTTTGGGCATACCGCGGACGGCTGAAGGGCGGAGGCACCGAAAGCATTGCGATGACTGCAAGCACCTCGGGTGCACTTAACATGATATGTCTGAAAGCGTTGTATACCCACCAATTTTTACGGCAATCTCAATGGGGAATGGGATGAGAAACCATCAATTTTTACACATGTTGGGATGCCATATTTTTGGGATGCCATATTTTGTGGATTTCTTGAAACCATCAATTTTTACAAATCCAGATACTTCATCATACTTCTGCACTGGTTCACCGCCGTACCTCAGAGAGGCAACTCCGTTCAGAGCTGGCGATAATCGTTCGACCTCAGCTGGCGTCAGCTACATCTCAAGTACAGCAGGTAGGGTCGCCTCCACATGTTTCTATCGATTAAGGATGCCAAGAAGATTGTTAAACTATTATAAACTAGATTGAACTATATTAAACTATGTTAGACTATGTTGAACTTGCTCCATATCGAGCCCAATCTGGTCATATTACACTGCTCATGGGGGCCGCTCGAGCCACTCTGAATAATAGTCCCCTCTTCAAAGGGAACGTTTCAACTGCTGCAAAGACCAAAACATCAAATCCTATGAAACTCTACAAGGCTCATGAAAACCCAAATAAACTAATCGGCAAAATGAACCGGGTACAAACAGATCCAAGACCCTTCTTGGCATGCTTGAAGCGAAGGACAATTTGGCTTTCCTACATTTTCCTACCATTCCTACCTTTTGTGATCCTCCTTGCTTCGGAGTCACTCAAATGCGGATCGACCGGGAAATCTGCCATCCGTGAGCCTGACAGCGTGGCACTGGGAGCTCCCTGGTGCGCCGCTGTGAACTCCAGGTCGAGGCCATGAAGTCAGAAATACTGAGTAGATCTGAGTAGTGTTGATGAATTTGATGAATTGTTTGGTGAGTAATGTATAACTAGTGAATATTAATATATATATATATATATCCGCCGACCCCTGCCGACAGCAGGGGGAGCGCGTCAGAGAAGAGATTACAAGCAGTGGGGGCCGTGGCCCGCATGCCCGGTCCGTCCATCAGGGCGTTGCTGTTTTGGGCCGCGGCCCGCAGGCCCGGTCCGTCCGCCATGGTGTTTTAGCCCTGCGACAGGGTCCTTGGACCCCGGGCCTGGACCGGAGCTGGGCAGAACGAAAGCCAGCTCCAGGAGGACACGAGCAGGGTGGCAGTTGGCAGTGCAGAAAACGCAGGTAAAGACAAGGTTTGGAGCTAGTTTCTAGTCGGTTCAGAAAGTAACGTTTGGCAGTCTGGGCTACGGGCCGCGGGCCCAATCCGTCCTTCACTGCCATGGTGTTTTAGCCCTGCGACAGGGTCCTTGGACCCCGGGCCTGGACCGGAGCTGGGCAGAACGAAAGCCAGCTCCAGGAGGACATGAGCAGGGTGGCAGTTGGCAGTGCAAAAAACGCAGGTAAAGTCAAGGTTTGGAGTCAAGGTTTGGAGCTAGTTTCTAGTCGGTTCAGAAAGTAACGTTTGGCAGGCTGGGCTACGGGCCGCGGGCCCAATCCGTCCTTCAGTGCCATGGTGTTTTAGCCCTGCGACAGGGTCCTTGGACCCGGGCCTGGACCGGAGCTGTGCAGAATGAAAGCCAGCTCCAGGAGGACACAAGCAGGGTTGCAGTTGGCAGTGCAGAAACGCAGGTAAAGTCAAGGTTTGGAGTCAAGGTTTGGAGCTAGTTTCTAGTCGGTTCAGAAAGTAACGTTTGGCAGTCTGGGCTACGGGCCGGGGGCCCAATCCGTCCTTCACTGCCATGGTGTTTTAGCCCTCCGACAGGGTCCTTGGACTCCAGCTTGGACCGGAGCTGGGCAGAACGAAAGCCAGCTCCAGGAGGACACGAGCAGGGTGGCAGTTGAGCTTGGACCGGAGCTGGGCAGAACGAAAGCCAGCTCCAGGAGGACACGAGCAGGGTGGCAGTTGGCAGTGCAGAAACGCCGGTAAAGTCAAGGTTTGGAGCTAGTTTCTAGTCGGTTCAGAAAGTAACGTTTGGCAGTCTGGGGGCCCAATCCATCCTTCACTGCCATGGTGTTTTAACCCTGCGACAGGGTCCTTGGACTCCAGCTTGGACCGGAGCTAGCCCTGCGACAGGGTCCTTGGACTCCAGCTTGGACCGGAGCTGGGCAGAACGAAAGCCAGCTCCAGGAGGACACGAGCAGGGTGGCAGTTGGCAGTGCAGAAACGCAGGTAAAGTCAAGGCAAGGTTTGGAGCTAGCTAGTTTCTAGTCGGTTCAGAAAGTAACGTTTGGCAGTCTCGGCTACGGACCGCGGGCCCAAGAAGCCAGCTCCAGGAGGACACGAGCAGGGTGGCAGTTGGCAGTGCAGAAACGCAGGTAAAGTCAAGGTTTGGAGCTAGTTTCTAGTCGGTTCAGAAAGTAACGTTTGGCAGTCTGGGGGCCCAATCCGTCCTTCACTGCCATAGTGTTTTAGCCCTGCGACAGGGTCCTTGGACTCCAGCTTGGACCGGAGCTGGGCAGAACGAAAGCCAGCTCCAGGAGGACACGAGCAGGGTGGCAGTTGGCAGTGCAGACGCAGGTAAAGTCAAGGTTTGGAGCTAGTTTCTAGTCGGTTCAGAAAGTAACGTTTGGCAGTCTGGCTACGGGCCGCGGGGCCCAATCCGTCCTTCAGTGCCATGGTGTTTTAGCCCTGCGACAGGGTCTCTTGGACCCGGCCTGGACCGGAGCTGTGCAGAACGAAAGCCAGCTCCAGGAGGACACGAGCAGGGTGGCAGTTGGCAGTGCAGAAAACGCAGGTAAAGACAAGGTTTGGAGCTAGTTTCTAGTCGGTTCAGAAAGAACGTTTGGCAGTGGGCTACGGGCCGCGGGCCCAATCCGTCCTTCAGTGCCATGGTGTTTTAGCCCTGCGACAGGGTCCTTGGACCCGGGCCTGGACCGGAGCTGGCAGAACGAAAGCCAGCTCCAGGAGGACACGAGCAGGGTGGCAGTTGGCAGTGCAGAAAACGCAGGTAAAGACAAGGTTTGGAGCTAGCTAGTTTCTAGTCGGTTCAGAAAGTAACGTTTGGCAGTCTGGGCTACGGGCCGCGGGCCCAATCCGTCCTTCAGTGCCATGGTGTTGTAGCCCTGCGACAGGGTCCTTGGACTCCAGCTTGGACCGGAGCTGGGCAGAACGAAAGCCAGCTCCAGGAGGACACGAGCAGGGTGGCAGTTGGCAGTGCAGAAACGCAGGTAAAGTCAAGGTTTGTAGCTAGTTTCTAGTCGGTTCAGAAAGTAACGTTTGGCAGTCTGGGCTACGGGCCGCGGGGCCCAATCCGTCCTTCAGTGCCATGGTGTTTTAGCCCTGCGACAGGGTCCTTGGACCCCGGGCCTGGACCGGAGCTGGGCAGAACGAAAGCCAGCTCCAGGAGGACACGAGCAGGGTGGCAGTTGGCAGTGCAGAAAACGCAGGTAAAGACAAGGTTTGGAGCTAGCTTCTAGTCGGTTCAGAAAGTAACGTTTGGCAGTCTGGGCTACGGGCCGCGGGCCCAATCCGTCCTTCAGTGCCATGGTGTTTTAGCCCTGCGACAGGGTCCTTGGACTCCAGCTTGGACCGGAGCTGGGCAGAACGAAAGCCAGCTCCAGGAGGACACGAGCAGGGTGGCAGTTGGCAGTGCAGAAATGCAGGTAAAGTCAAGGTTTGGAGCTAGTTTCTAGTCGGTTCAGAAAGTAACGTTTGGCAGTCTGGGCTACGGGCCGCGGGCCCAATCCGTCCTTCAGTGCCATGGTGTTTTAGCCCTGCGACAGGGTCCTTGGACCCCGGGCCTGGACCGGAGCTGGGCAAAACGAAAGCCAGCTCCAGGAGGACACGAGCAGGGTGGCAGTTGGCAGTGCAGAAAACGCAGGTAAAGACAAGGTTTGGAGCTAGTTTCTAGTCGGTTCAGAAAGTAACGTTTGGCAGTCTGGGCTACGGGCCGCGGGCCCAATCCGTCCTTCAGTGCCATGGTGTTTTAGCCCTGCGACAGGGTCCTTGGACCCGGGCTTGGACCGGAGCTGGGCAGAACAAAAGCCAGCTCCAGGAGGACACGAGCAGGGTGGCAGTTGAGCTTGGACCGGAGCTGGCCAGAACGAAAGCCAGCTCCAGGAGGACACGAGCAGGGTGGCAGTTGGCAGAAGCCAGCTCCAGGAGGACACGAGCAGGGTGGCAGTTGGCAGTGCAGAAACGTAGGTAAAGTCAAGGTTTGGAGCTAGTTTCTAGTCGGTTCAGAAAGTAACGTTTGGCAGTCTGGGGGCCCAATCCGTCCTTCAGTGCCATGGTGTTTTAGCCCTGCGACAGGGTCCTTGGACTCCAGCTTGGACCGGAGCTGGGCAGAACGAAAGCCACCTCCAGGAGGACACGAGTAGGGTGGCAGTTGAGCTTGGACCGGAGCTGGGCAGAACGAAAGCCAGCTCCAGGAGGACACGAGCAGGGTGGCAGTTGGCAGTGCAGAAACGCAGGTAAAGTCAAGGTTTGGAGCTAGTTTCTAGTCGGTTCAGAAAGTAACGTTTGGCAGTCTGGGCTACGGGCCGCGGGCCCAATCCGTCCTTCAGTGCCATGGTGTTTTAACCCTGCGACAGAAGCTGTGCAGAACGAAAGCCAGCTCCAGGAGGACACGAGCAGGGTGGCAGTTGGCAGTGCAGAAACGCAGGTAAAGACAAGGTTTGGAGCTAGTTTCTAGTCGGTTCAGAAAGTAACGTTTGGCAGTCTGGGCTACGGGCCGCGGGCCCAATCCGTCCTTCAGTGCCATGGTGTTTTAGCCCTGCGACAGGGTCCTTGGACCCGGGCCTGGACCGGAGCTGGGCAGAACGAAAGCCAGCTCCAGGAGGACACGAGCAGGGTGGCAGTTGGCAGTGCAGAAAACGCAGGTAAAGACAAGGTTTGGAGCTAGCTAGTTTCTAGTCGGTTCAGAAAGTAACGTTTGGCAGTCTGGGCTACGGGCCGCGGGCCCAATCCGTCCTTCAGTGCCATGGTGTTGTAGCCCTGCGACAGGGTCCTTGGACTCCAGCTTGGACCGGAGCTGGGCAGAACGAAAGCCAGCTCCAGGAGGACACGAGCAGGGTGGCAGTTGGCAGTGCAGAAACGCAGGTAAAGTCAAGGTTTGGAGCTAGTTTCTAGTCGGTTCAGAAAGTAACGTTTGGCAGTCTGGGCTACGGGCCGCGGGCCCAATCCGTCCTTCACTGCCATGGTGTTTTAGCCCTGCGACAGGGTCCTTGGACCCGGGCCTGGACCGGAGCTGGTGCAGAACGAAAGCCAGCTCCAGGAGGACACGAGCAGGGGGCAGTTGGCAGTGCAGAAACGCAGGTAAAGTCAAGGTTTGGAGCTAGTTTCTAGTCGGTTCAGAAAGTAACGTTTGGCAGTCTGGGCTACGGGCCGCGGGCCCAATCCGTCCTTCAGTGCCATGGTGTTTTAGCCCTGCGACAGGGTCCTTGGACTCCAGCTTGGACCGGAGCTGGGCAGAACGAAAGCCAGCTCCAGGAGGACACGAGCAGGGTGGCAGTTGAGCTTGGACCGGAGCTGGCCAGAACGAAAGCCAGCTCCAGGAGGACACGAGCAGGGTGGCAGTTGGCAGAAGCCAGCTCCAGGAGGACACGAGCAGGGTGGCAGTTGGCAGTGCAGAAACGTAGGTAAAGTCAAGGTTTGGAGCTAGTTTCTAGTCGGTTCAGAAAGTAACGTTTGGCAGTCTGGGGGCCCAATCCGTCCTTCAGTGCCATGGTGTTTTAGCCCTGCGACAGGGTCCTTGGACTCCAGCTTGGACCGGAGCTGGGCAGAACGAAAGCCAGCTCCAGGCAGGACACGAGCAGGGTGGCAGTTGGCAGTGCAGAAACGCAGGTAAAGTCAAGGTTTGGAGCTAGTTTCTAGTCGGTTCAGAAAGTAACGTTTGGCAGTCTGGGCTACGGGCCGCGGGCCCAATCCGTCCTTCAGTGCCATGGTGTTTTAGCCCTGCGACAGGGTCCTTGGACCCGGGCCTGGACCGGAGGTGTGCAGAACGAAAGCCAGCTCCAGGAGGACACGAGCAGGGTGGCAGTTGGCAGTGCAGAAAACGCAGGTAAAGACAAGGTTTGGAGCTAGTTTCTAGTCGGTTCAGAAAGTAACGTTTGGCAGTCTGGGCTACGGGCCGCGGGCCCAATCCGTCCTTCAGTGCCATGGTGTTTTAGCCCTGCGACAGGGTCCTTCGACCCCGGGCCTGGACCGGAGCTGGGCAGAACGAAAGCCAGCTCCAGGAGGACACGAGCAGGGTGGCAGTTGGCAGTGCAGAAAACGCAGGTAAAGACAAGGTTTGGAGCTAGTTTCTAGTCGGTTCAGAAAGTAACGTTTGGCAGTCTGGGCTACGGGCCGCGGGCCCAATCCGTCCTTCAGTGCCATGGTGTTTTAGCCCTGCGACAGGGTCCTTGGACTCCAGCTTGGACCGGAGCTGGGCAGAACGAAAGCCAGCTCCAGGAGGACACGAGCAGGGTGGCAGTTGGCAGTGCAGAAACGCAGGTAAAGTCAAGGCAAGGTTTGGAGCTAGCTAGTTTCTAGTCGGTTCAGAAAGTAATAATAACGTTTGGCAGTCTGGGCTACGGGCCGCGGGCCCAATCCGTCCTTCAGTGCCATGGTGTTTTAGCCCTGCGACAGGGTCCTTGGACCGGGGGCCTGGACGGGAGCTGGGCAGAACGATAGCCAGCTCCAGGAGGACACGAGCAGGGTGGCAGTTGGCAGTTGGCAGTGCAGTGCAGAAAACGCAGGTAAAGACAAGGTTTGGAGCTAGTTTCTATAGTCGGTTCAGAAAGTAACGTTTGGCAGTCTGGGCTACGGGCCGCGGGCCCAAACCGTCCTTCAGTGCCATGGTGTTTTAGCCCTGCGACAGGGTCCTTGGACTCCAGCTTGGACCGGAGCTGGGCAGAACGAAAGCCAGCTCCAGGAGGACACGAGCAGGGTGGCAGTTGGCAGTGCAGAAACGCAGGTAAAGTCAAGACAAGGTTTGGAGCTAGCTAGTTTCTAGTCGGTTCAGAAAGTAACGTTTGGCAGTCTGGGCTACGGGCCGCGGGCCCAATCCGTCCTTCAGTGCCATGGTGTTTTAGCCCTGCGACAGGGTCCTTGGACCCCGGGCCTGGACCGGAGCTGTGCAGAACGAAAGCCAGCTCCAGGAGGACACGAGCAGGGTGGCAGTTGGCAGTGCAGAAACGCAGGTAAAGACAAGGTTTGGAGCTAGTTTCTAGTCGGTTCAGAAAGTAACGTTTGGCAGTCTGGGCTACGGGCCGCGGGCCCAATCCGTCCTTCAGCGCCATGGTGTTTTAGCCCTGCGACAGGGTCCTTGGACCCGGGCCTGCCAGGAGGACACGAGCAGGGTGGCAGTTGGCAGTGCAGAATTGGCAGTGCAGAAACGCAGGTAAAGTCAAGGTTTGGAGCTAGCTAGTTTCTAGTTGGTTCAGAAAGTAACGTTTGGCACACACACGCACATATATATATATATATATATGTGCGTGTGTGTGTGCTTCAGGGCGATGGAGAAGCTGATCGCAGGCTCAGCCCAGGGGTCGGCGGCAGGGGGCGGAGCCCCTTAATATATTGATATCTTAAATACTAATAACACTGTGCTTCCGTGGTCTTAGAATCTGACCATCGACACCAAACGCTTGACAGCATGATAGCATCTGCAGGGCAACCACTGGGCCTTGCCTACATCTGTAAGATCGCCTTCATCATCAATGGCGCCCAAAAAGTGCAACCTCAGCTGTGGCGTGCTAAAGCTATAGCTGCTGCAGCTGTAGCTATCTATAGCATTCTGCTACAAGATTATCCAGTGACATCATTGGTGGTCAAGCTCCAGCCGAGGAATCACTGAGGAATCCCAGCATTTCCAAAGCACGCATCATAGCTTCTGGTGATGGCCTTGGAAAGAGCAATGCTCTGAAGAATGGCCCCTTTTCGCATCGACAGAATGATGATCATGAAATCTGAGGATGTCGAATTTTTCTTCAAGCCCCTACAGTAACAGCTTCGGCAGACCATGTCACATCGTACATTGCCACGAATCTGACCGTTCAAAGCCTGGTTCGCAGGTTGCGGACTCTTTTTGACACCGCCGAAGTGTCTTGTCCGTGCACCGGCAGGAACAGATCGACGTTCACAAGCGCTGTAAGTTGCACTCACAGCTATGCTTGGTATGTCCTCAGGAAGGTGAAAACTGCTCATCATAAGGGGTGACTGTATGAATTCCTGGAAAGGTTTGGCAGCAAGTCTGACTCACTTCCTCCTCCAAAATATGCATTCACTGTCTGCGCATCCATCCCTACTCCTAACAGCCAAGGCACCAGTTGGAAGTCCAACATATCCTTGGTGGTTGAGTGCTTCTGTTCCCACCCTCTGTTTGCGACACGAACCGTTTCATCTGCAGGCAAGTTGCTTCTAGGATATCAAGCGCCTGTCGCTCAAACGAGCCAGCGCATAGGAAATGGAGATCTTATGAGATTCACAAGCATCAGCATTAATCAACATGATCCCCATCATCAATGCAATCACATCATAGAAGAGCATGGCACAACATCTTTAATAGTCTAACATAGTCTAAAAGTCTCTAGTCAATCACCATATTCTCCGTTCTTTACAAACATCGTTTTCCAGCTCGACAGAAAAAAAAAAACATCAACCGCAGCCTCCAACCAAACATGTTCCTTCGCACAGGCAGTGATTGCTGCCGAGGAGGCCACCACATCGGGAGGATGAGATTTCAACATCATCAACACCAGTAAGTCCAGCACCTAGCGACGCAGATGCGACGCGTTTGCGATCCAAGATGATCCAAACATATCACCAGGCGCTTTTGGGCTGTGTTTTTTCGGTGAAATAAATATATTAGGGATAAAAATATGACCACCCTTTGGAAATTGGGAAAACTTATCCAGACATGTGATGTAATTTAAAATTGGGATATATCACCAACAAATACCAACAATATGTTGATAGTTGAATTGATCTGAAAATTGGGCATTGCCAAAGTATAGCCCCTAAAATGAGCTTTCTACTAGGGGAAAATGATGACGATCCAGTGAATGTAGAGGTCCTCGAACAAAATGAACAGGAGTTCGAATGTAAGTGATGTACCAATTGCTATCATTAATTAGTATTGAAAATCAACAATATTTGGAACCTCCAACCGTCATCAACCAGCTTCTGGTCAAAATCTTGTGAACTTCTTCTACGTCTTCAACAAATCATTCAGGCACTGTATCATCTTGGATGTCACAAGACAACTTTTCGGGACGCCTCCATCCATCGACCACCTTGTTCCAAGGCCTGTCCAACAGCCGCGGCTAAAATCCAGCTGGTGGATCTAGCGTTTGTCTTGACACTTTTGAGATGTCTTGGGAGATACAGATTTTCTGTTGGGAAAATGATGCCTCTTTTCATTCCACACATCACGCAAATGGCACCTTCGCGCATGCGCCGAAGCTTACCACAGTGGGATCCAGAAAGGAGGATTCCAAAGAGGTGAAAAGATGCAAAGCCAAAGTCCATTCCGAAGCTTTTTCGCCTGCAGGTGCCAAGGATGGCCAAGGCCAGAACTGAAATCGTCGACATCTTGGTGAGTTTTGTGTGTTCTGCGCATCTGGATGCCACGTGAAATTTGAACAAAAACTCAGAAGTGCAGAGCAGTCACACGCATTGATGGCCGAATTGTAGGTCATGGTATTCAGCTCTACACCTCAGTGCAGGGATGCCACTGGTGATCTGCCACGCCTATTTCTAGATGTTCTATGATTTTCTACAGAAACGATCTTTGCACTCGGCTCTTGGATATTCCAGATATCATAAAATATCTCGCAAAGCTTTGGATCTTCGTGGATCTCTACCTTCGAGTTGCACTATGTTGCACTTCATCACCCCTTAGTAAATTGAGTAACACGACCCATGATGACCCATGGCTGGATCTGCCATCCAGTGCCCAGCGCCGGCCTCGTTGGTCCATGTTTTGCAAAAGCCTCAAGGCTTCGGGCCAAAGGCCTTCCATCTCGCAGCAGTGGATCACCGCGGCGTAGCTGCCTCGGCCCATTTCAGATTTCGAGGCTCGGCCACAGAGAAACCACTTAAAACAAACAGCTGGGTCAACATGGTTTTGGAACGGCATAGTAACGGCATGGAAAATGGATGAAAAATGGGAAAAATATGGAAAAATGCTATTGGCAAGTATGGGACAAGTATGGTCCCGTGAAAACATCCCAAACCGAAGGGACAAAGGACTAGGTTGAATTGCTGTGATGTGAGTTAGGTTTAAGCGGAGCGCTGATTCCAACACATCATCTAACTGTCAATATTTTCCGAATATTTTCCGATGGCACATTGTATTCAAATAATGTTCAAATATCTTTGAATTTCTCCCGTCTAATCATTAATCTGTGTTTTCACACACTCTCAACATTGCTCAATAAACTCATATAGACTGGCACGCTATATCTATGGGATGCGCTCAACAGCACAACAAGATCCTCTCAACCAATCCCAGTAGATTCCGCGTCGAACAATTTCTGCCAGGGAGCGTGTGTTTGGCACCAGCCGCCTACCTTGCAACTCCCGGAAGAGCTCAAAGCTTTTCTTCCAATTGCGTGCCTTGACAGCATCTCAAGCATAGGTGACAGCCGTTCAGCTATCAGCTTGGCTCTTGGTGTCACTTCCCCGATAAAATCAACAGGGGTTCCAAACCTTGCCATCCTCAAGTAATTAGCCTCTGGTGACCCAACATGGTTTGCTGGAAAATCATCCATTTATAGATGATGTTTGAAATGTCCGCAGGGCATTTCCCAGCCATGTGCCTCATCGCAGGCTCCGATTGCAGCATTGAAGGTGATGACGTCCAGCTGAAGCTCCTGCGAGAGATGTGAGTTGAAGACACGCTCATGCAGATGGTTGTCGGGGGAAGCCAAACAGACAGGACCTATGTTAACAGTTTCTCATTGTCAATTTCATTTCACAATGACATGGCAATGTCTTAAGGTTTGCATAGCTGCAACATCCTGCAAACTTATCAGCAATTCCTCGGTGAGAAATGCAGCAGTCGTGGTAAACCCAACTTTTACCAGAAATGGGTGGTACAAGCAAAAATCATACAACGGAAAAAAAAAAAAAAACGAATTCCCCATTGGAAAATCATTGCTGGGTTTACCACATGACCGAAAAAAAGCGGGATGACTTCAGGCTGCGCTCCCAGTTCCTGGTTTTGCATCTGCTCAATCAGTTGAATGGCCATGGTCCACTCAACGGCACAGGCATTGATGGCTGAGTTGAAGCCAATCTCAGCCGTGGCTGCGATCTGTAGCTGACATTCAAACCATTGGAAAATCCTAGGAAAATCATGGGAAAAGCCATGACCACATCCATTAACGATGGGACATAAGGGGACCCACCCAATAGCACCGCAGCTTCATGGGATCAGAAGAGCCTTTTTCGCCTTTTTTGATCCGTGGGGTCTGAGTTCGTGGGCGATGCCATTCATTTTATCAGTATATATCAGTATATATGTCAGTTCTCCATAGTTCTCCTGGATATTTGGCCCCAATCCTTGATTTTTGGCTATCTTTGTAGTGGTTTTCCTTTTCTCAGCTGATTCAACGTCAGTCAACTTCGACCCCTTAGAGGCTTAGAGGCCCCTTACATGGCTCCATCAAGTCACTGTATCTGCTCCACGCAACAGTTGGATTGCCACCTGCCAGGCGTTCCCTTTGTCACAGGCGTCGATCACTGCGTTGCGCGCAATCCTGGCCGATTCAGAGCTGGATGGCCCTGGCTGGAAATTCGAGTGATGTCAAGTCGTGGGAGATTCATGGGGTAAAAAAAGGATGTTAATGGGATATGAATTCAACATGCATGGGAAAAAATGGATAAATGGGGGGTTTCAGGGCGTATATGTTTGTATGTTGTTTGTTATGATTTTGTGTTGGGGTTCAATGTTTCATCTTCACCTTTGATGATTTTTCAGGTGGGGTTTTGGGGGGTAATTTTGTTGTTAAAGTGTTTGTTTCAGACGAGGGGGAGAATTGTTTAGACTGTTGTGTTTCTTGATGTTTCTTGTTTGTATTTGGGTGGGTGATTACTTCATAATATATTTTGTTAAGATAGTATGAATTAATCATTTTATGTTTTCCAGTTGAAAAAAAATGGACTGGAAAACCCTTTGAACGAAACGTGCCGTGAGGCGTCTTAAAGCACCTTTCAACATTGGCATCTTTTCCTCATACAAATTTTGGTTCGACGATGTTTGGATAAATTGGATTTGGACGCAATGGTGCGTCCGCAGTCGGGACACTTGAAGGCTGTTGATAATTTCTTAGGATAGTATTTGGAAAAATATTCGGGGTCTAATGGTTTGCTGTCATAAGTTCCATCGGGTTTCCATCTGGTGGATGTTTGGATTGGGGTTTTTTGGACTGTTTCTGGATTGAGGGTTTCAACCATTTGGTCAAAGATGTCCTCATCCATTTCTTGCTTC
>CAMXCT020002744.1:71270-88354 GCA_947184155.2 Cladocopium goreaui | reverse complement strand
AAAAAAAATATCGCTATTTCCCAACAACGTAGACTAATCGGGTATTCAATCCAGAATAGTTCCGGTATGTACTGGTGCGGGCACGTTCCAAAAAAGATTCCGGAAAAGATTATAGGAACGTTTAGTGTTGAGTCCAATAAAATTCAATAGAGTTCCGGGAAAAATTCCGCAAAAAATTCCGGAAACAAATTAATAAAAATCTAGGAGGCTTTAGTGCAGAGGCAGCA
Source organism: Cladocopium goreaui (assembly GCA_947184155.2). Classification (NCBI taxonomy): domain Eukaryota; class Dinophyceae; order Suessiales; family Symbiodiniaceae; genus Cladocopium; species Cladocopium goreaui. The sequence continues at coordinate 88,127 of CAMXCT020002744.1, read as the reverse complement.
AGTTCAATAGGATTCCTAAGAAATTTCCGGAGAAGGTTCTAGGAGGTTTTGGTGTAAATCTAAATCAGGTTCAATAGGGTTCCGATCAAAAATCCGGTAAAAATTTAGGAGGCTTTGGTGTATAAATAAGTCAATTTCAACGAGTTCCGGAGAAGGTTACGAAAAAGGAGGTTTTGGGAATCTTTAGTATAATGCCGGGTCAGCAATAGGTTCAGCAAAGAGTTTCCAGCGCTTAGCTTCGCAGCACATTTCGGAAAAAAATTAAAAAAATATCGCGACTTTTGGGGATATCGTCAATTTTTTTTTTTAATATCATTCGTTCAACCAATTTTTTTTTCTAAATTAACAAAATACCCAATAATTTATACATGACCAAATTAATCCAATAAAAAAAATAACAATATCGTTATTTCCCTACAGTCTAAGCTAATCGGATCAAGGTTGGCAGCGGTTGGGAACCACCGTAGGCGCCCGAAAAAAGAACCACCGCTAAGGCAAAAAGAAAGCCAAAGAGGCACACGACTAGCGCCCAAAAGAGGAAAACTGCAGGGAGGCTGCTTAGCAGGCTGCAGAACGGCCAGCGCCGAAAAAAGGGGAATGGCTCACTCAAGGGAGATCCGGGCCTCTGACGTCACCGAGCACACCCCTGCGCTAAACTTGGGCTCCTAGCCACCGAACAGTGGGCTTGCAGAATCGGATCTTCAATCCAAAATAGTTCCGGTGTGTACTAGTACGGGCACCGGGTCAGGTTCAACGAGGTTCCGAAAATATTGCGGATCAAGTTCAACAAAAGTCCGAAAAATTTCCGGAGAACAATTCCAGAAGCTTTAGTGTAAAGTCGGGTAAAATTCTAGAAGAATCCGCAAAAATTTCCGGAAAAAAAATCACAAAGACTTAATACAAAGCCAAATCAGGTTCAACAGGGTTCTGGAGAAGGTTCCAGAAAAGGTTGCGGAAAGATTTTAGGAGTTTAGTGCAGAGGCAGGTCAGGTTCAATAGGGTTCCTGAGAAGGTTCTGGGAGGTTTTGGTGCAAATCTAAGTCAGGTTCAATAGGGTTCCGATCAAAAATCCAGTAAAAATTTAGGAGGCTTTGGTATATAGACAAGTCAAGTTCCACGGGTTCCGGAGAAGGTTGCGGAAAAGGAGGTTTTGGGAATCTTTGGTACAATGCCGGGTCAGCAATAAGTTCAGCAAAGAGTTTCCAGCGCTTGGCTTCGCAACACATTTCGAAAAAAAATTAAAAAAATGTCGCGACTATTGGGGATACCGCCAAAATTTATTTATTTTTAAATATCATTCGTTCAACAAATATATTTTTTTTCTGAATTAACAAAATACCCAATAATGTATACATGACCAGATTAATCCAATAAAAAAAATAATAATATCGTTATTTCCCTACAGTGTAAGCTAATCGGATCTTCAATTCAGAATAGCTCCGGTGTGCACTGGTGCGGGCACCGGGTCAGGTTCAACGAGATTCTAAAAATGTTCCGGATGAAGTTCAACAAAATTCCGCAAAATTTCCGGAGAAGAATCCGGGAAGCTTTAGTGCAAAGCCAGGTGAAGTTCAACAGGAATCCGGAAAAGTTTCCGGAAAAGATTCCAGGAAGACTTAATGCAAGGCCAAGTCAGCCTCAACAAGATTCCAACGAAAATTCCGGAGAAGTTTCCAAGCCTTGGTTCCGGAGAAAATTCCGGAGAAGGTCGGGGATTTTTTTGCGCAGAGCCAGGTTCCGGAGAAGATTTGGTAGAGCCAAGTCAGGTTCATCAGGGTTCGGAAAAGAGAATGTTCTGGAAAAGGGGTGAATAAGGTTCTGGAAAAGGTTCCGGAGGAGGTCTGGGAAAAAGGTCCCGGAGAAGGTCAAATTATTTCAATAGAGTTCCAAAAAATATTCCGGAAAAGGGTTCCGAAGAAGGCCTAGGAAACTTTACTGCAGAGTCAGGTCAGGTTCAACAGGGTTTCGGAAAAAGTTTGGGAGACATTGGTGCAGAGTCCAGTCAGGTTCACTAGGGTTCCGGAGAAGAATTTCCGAAGAAATTTCCGGAGAAGGGATGGGGTTCCGGAAACGGTTCCGGAGGTTCCGAAAAAAATCCGGAAAAGGTCGGGGAGCCTTTTGCGCAGAGCCAGATTCCGGAGAAGATTTAGGAGGCTTCGCTGCAGAGCCAGGTCAGGTTCAACAGGGTTTGGAGACGGTTCGGGAGAAGGGAAGGGAGGCTTTGACGGAGGGAGCAGTGGACGCAGCCACAAAAGGAGCGCCGGGAGTGGATCGTCTCAGTCGTTGGGAAATTTCATTTCCTCTGCCCTGGCGGAGGACGAGCTCTGGCGGCTGGGCGCCACCCCGGGCGGTTGGTAAAAGCAGCCATGAAGGAGCTCCAGAGGTATCTAGGAGACATAGCGGCAGGAGACGAAGGGAACAGCGACTGGTCAAAATACAAAATGATGGGGTATATCAACCAAAGAGTCGTGACCAGACAAACCCCAAGCCAGATAGGCATCCGAAACCAAAAGGAGCTCATCACCCTGGGGACCAGAGTAGATCTCCTGCTCTGTGGCCGTCTGGCAGAGTTGGGGGAAAGCCCTAGGGGATCAGTCGAGGCAGACAGCGCGCCACCAAGAATTGATTCCCCAGCAGGGCGCGGCACCGAAAAGCAGCGCGGGACCAGCTCACAAGAAGGGGGCTTCGGATCAGAAAGGAAAAGCAAAGGGAAAAGGACGAAGGCCCTTTTGGAGGAAAGGGCGAAAAGGGAACGTAAAAGCAGGAGTGACAGAGAAGCCCGACGCCATGAGCACCTATGACCGGAGCCCCTGGAGACCACCCTAGCGCCTGCTGGAGCAGATAAGATGCTGAGTGCTGCGAAGCAGTAATTGAGGAGTGAGCAGTGCGGGGGTCGGCATAGTCCAGCTCCATTGGGCCTCGCTGGCAAGGACTGCCCCGCAGGGCTCCTCCTCTCCTTTTCTTGTCTATTTTCCTAACTCCTCTTTCGGCTGGCCTGCCCAATGACGGGTCTGGCCACCAAACCTGTCAGGCAGCCCCTTGGACCTCCAGCCCACGAAGGAGCCTGATGCCAGGAGCCCAGTTTAACCCTGCACCACAGGACACCTGGGCAAATGAACTGGTACCCCTTGACACTGAAGCTAAACGGTGGGAACAATCATCGGGCATAACCCCCCTTTAAGCAGAGAACATATATTTCTATGCATAAAGCAAAAACGAGATATCTTTGGCGAGCTTCTTAATTTGTTGGCTATTCAATCTAACCCTACGACTATCAGCAATAACATGCGTCCTTCAATATACAATAATTTTTAAAACGCAATTCTTCTCATGTAAAATAAACTATTGTCAAAAAACATGTTTTATTTCAATGACGCAATTTTACGTGTATGATTGCATGGATAAGGTGCAAATATACAAATGAGCCTGTCAAAACAGGTTGGAAAATGCGGCTGCGAAGCTGGCTTTTGCCATGACATCGCCCGCAGCACTTTGTAATAAGACTAGCAACATCTCATCAGAGATGACGCAAGATGCAATCAGTGCACCTGGGTCCTGTATTGAAAAGATATGGCGTAGGTTTGAATTTCCGAAATTAACATACAAAACATATTTACGATTTATGTTTCTTAGTACATTCATCCTGCAAAAAAACTGAATGAACCACACAGTGAGCATAGCATCTGGAAGCCACTGGAAATCGGTGAGAAAATGGTAGAAAACCGAAGCCCCGATCGTCAAAGCTCCCTCACCTGGGCTGGCAATTTGCTCCACAAACGTGTGGAAACTTGCTGGAGTAGCCAACAAGACTTGAACAAGCAGCAACCCTCTGTGGAAATATGTGGAGAGCTATAGAAAACCATTGCCAAGGAACAATGGAACGAGGTGTCGAGGGCCAGGGCTCTGAGCGCCCTGCGCAGTGCCCCGCTGCATAAAACCCAAGCGCAAATAAGTTGCCACGCGCAACAGAACCAGAGGATTCGTTGAGGTCTTCAAACTAATTGAAATCAAGACCCTGCAAATGCAATCCGCACCCACGAAAGCGCACCTGCGTGGGAGCAATCCCATCTTTCACAGGACCCAGCTCAAAGGGCTCCTGATCGTCCAAAAAACACTTAGAATCCCCGGAACTGAAACAAAGCACGCCATGCATATGTCAAGGCCCAAGGCAATGCCTTGGAAGATATTAATGTGGTCGTTCCTTCAATCCTTGTATCTAATCCACAAACTGTGCTTCACTGGTCTTTGACAGCCGTGTCTTCATGGCTATTTCTTTGGAAGCGTTGAATTCGAATCAAACATGTCACCCCTTTGTCATCCTTCGTCAGTATTTTTTACAGACAGAAAGCATGGATCTTGCATGACCAGACGCAGAATTAAATCCCGCGCTCCCATGCGAATAACATTATATGGATGGAGCACAGGGAAGCACCACCTAACTTTGAACAGCCTCAGCGGACGCAGGATCATCCAGCAGATCTGAAGCATACACTTGTGGCTCCTTCACAAATAAATGCTGAATAATGCTGATGCAGATTGTGCCTTTGCCAGCTGTGCATCGAAATGCTCTGTGACTGTGTTCAAATAGCAACACCTATTTACTTAGACACTGGCGGTAATAAAGCGTCTTCCATTTCTTCAATGTCATTCAATGTCAACACTTTCACATTTTTTCACATGCAATATTGGCATTGTCCTCCTCATCTCTTTCCTTTACAACAGGCTCCTAAAGTCAGATTTGGGATTCAGTCGACATAATATCAACACAACATGTCCACTCCTTCATGCAAAAGGACCAAGCAACCATTGTGACGCTGGTCCGCGACAAAACAATTACAGTATCTGGACAAATGGCTCTTATTCAGCCACACAGGCGTATTCATGCGTATAGCCTGTATCGAAGTCTTGACCCGAGGAGAAGAAACTTTGGCCTTTTCATACGGTTCAAATCGGGCCATTGAGTCAAAACCGCGAGCAGTCTGCATCTATTCAAAAAACGACGCAAACGTATGGTATACCGCAACCAAGAAAAACAGCCTCAGCCAACGCGGGATCATCCAGAAGATCTGAAGCATACACTTGTGGCTCCTGAACAAATTGAGCAGTCTAGGCTTGTGAGGTGTGACTCTGTGTTCAAATAGCAACTGCTATTTACTTGGGACTTGATGACATTGACACTGACCGAAATAAAATGTCTTCCGTTGCTTGAATGTCACATGCAATGTTGGCATTCTCCTCCTCATCTCTTTCCTGGACAACAGGCTCCTGCAGCCAGATTTGGAATTCAGTCGACATAATATCAACACAACATTTCCACTTCTTTATGCAAAAGGACCAAGCAACCATTGTGACGCTGGTCCGCGGCAAAACAATTACAGTATCTGGACAAATGGCTCTTATTCAGCCACACAGGCGTATTCATGCGTATAGCCTGTATCGAAGTCTTGACCCGAGGACAAGAAACTTTGGCCTTTTCATACGGTTCGAATCGCGCCATTGAGTCAAAACCGCGAGCGGTCTGTATCTATTCAAAAAAAGACGCAAGCGTATAGTATACCGCAACCAAGAAAAACAGCCTCAGCCAACGCGGGATCATCCAGAAGATCTGAAGCATACACTTGTGGCTCCTGAACAAATTGAGCAGTCTAGGCTTGTGAGGTGTGACTCTGTGTTCAAATAGCAACTGCTATTTACTTGGGACTTGATGACATTGACGCTGACCGAAATAAAGTGTCTTCCGTTGCTTGAATGTCACATGCAATGTTGGCATTCTCCTCCTCATCTCTTTCCTTTACAGCAGGCTCCTGCAGTCAGATTTGGGATTCCGTCGACATAGTATCAACGCAACATTTCCACTGCTTCATGCAAAAACGAAGCAAAAACATGGACTTTGGTAACCCTGAGCTAAACAGCCTCATCGCACCCAGGCCCGCCGAACAGATCTGAAGCATAGACTGGCGTCTCCTCTGCACAACAGTACAAGATTTGAGTGGGAACACGAATTCACCCAATGGCCAATGGTTCCAAAACAGAACCTGGTATTGCTTTGCTCTATTTCCGAATGCTCCCTCCTTGTTTGGAGGAGAGGTGTCTTCAACATCCTCAAGAGCTATCTCTGGATCCTCACAAACTTCAGCGCCAGCATGGGTTCATTCATGTGGGTGCTCTGAGATAGAATGTCTCAACGCAAGCCTTGGGCTTTTCGGTCATTCGTTCGTCAAAATGCGCAAAGGACAGGCACATGGCTCATCAATCCCAAATCCTCCAACCATTCTATTTGAGTGGCCAAAAGGACAATGATCAGTCAGACGTCCATCCAAAAGGCAATCGTAATCCCTTCACGGAAAAACCTCAAACACTGGGTGGAAAAGCTGGAAAGCCTATGCCTGCAACTTGACGGACCTCATAGCTGATTGAACAGTTTGCAGAACAGAAGCACAATCCCAAGGCAAACTTTATACATGAACTAAAACAACCTCGTCTGACAGCATCGCTTTCAGGCCTCCACCACACCGGCTTCTCGCGAAAAGTGGAGGAAAACCTCAGCAGCACTTCCGCACATGGACCGATCGCCGGGAAAAAACTTCAACTGCTTTGTCACTCTATGTGCTATCATTGTTTTTGCGCAATCTTCTGCATACTGTTTGTCTGCTCTGGCCTCTCTCTCTCTCTCTGTGAAGAGGAAATGTCCAATCATGTAGAAGAGGCGAGCTTGCCGCTTTTACCATATCGCGCTGACTTTTTCAGTAGGCAACATTCAGCTGCCTGCCTCTTCAAGGGACGTCTGTGAAATGGAGTAGTCTGAAATGCAACCTGGCAGAGCAACCAACGGCAGGCTGCTTTGTCGAGTGCACCCCGCTCAGACTCAAATTAATCACCGAGTATCACCGAAAAGCAACATTGTGAGGTTGACATATGGAAAATATAATGCACATATATTCAAATTTAAAGGAATTCAGGCATATGCGGTGCACCTGTCTCTGTAAGTCAATGGGTCAAGTGTTCCAGAAAAGCAAAGGCAGTCAAGGTAGCCTTCAAGTCGACCTTTCGAGGCCTCTTCAAAGCTGCGAAAGACATCTGCCAATGGCAGCTCCTGCAACTTTGTGCATCATTCAGCTTTGCAGAGTCTCGAAGATACCAAAAACCGCAAGAAACAGTACAGAAAGTTGTCAACCAAATGACGTTGTATTTGCACTTTGTCCTACCGCAGCCTGTGCCGTTGGATGGGGCTTGCATGAACTTGCAACCCTGTTTCAACCCATCAAACGCAGAATGGAGGATCAAAATAATACTCTGACATACTCTGACATGCACGTGAACTATTTCCCCTCATGGAGTATCAGTGTCCAGGAACACGCATGAATAAGCACAATGTGGCGCCCAGTCTTTCTGCATGGTGCTTCCGTGTCCTCATCGCTCTTTGAACGAAGCCGATATCTCAGCCTCCGCAGATTCAAGAAAAGATAGTTTGGATTTCGGTGATCTTGAACGGGAGAATGCCAATGCCAATCCAAATTTCACCGGAATGATGGGTCAGAGCTGTGCTGTGAATTTGGGATGTGCCTATATTACCCTGGCAGCAAATGCATCAAAAGGATTGGGGCTTTCCTGATTTGAAAAGTCAAGGAGGATGAGAAGGCGTATAGGAAGGCTCCGTTGCATTCAGACAAGGAATAGGAAGTAATGAGCAAAAGGCAAGTGTGAAGAAGCGACTAAGCAAGTTGAAACTGCCATTGTAAGCAATATTTGGCCTCAGCATGCCCTCGCAATTCTTGCCAATGGGTGTGTCAGAATTTAAACTATGCAGGACCACTCATGCAAGGTGCAAACCGTTTTCGTGTGCAGTCATTGACAGTGTCCTAGGCCGACACCCCGCAAGAGAACAACAAAGAACAAACGTGCGCAATGCTTGGTGACCCTTCCAAAGCATTGCGCGTATTCCCCACCAATAGTTCACAGTTCTGAGGCTTCTTAAAGTCTTACCTCGTCTTTCTTGCGTTTCCTGCGTCTCCAAGGTCTCTTTGACCAACCATTTTCTGACCCCCTTCCCAACTGAGGCCCAACAGGCCCACGCTGACTTCGGCCAAATAAGCGCATCGCACCTTGCTTTTCCAGGCTCATGGCCAAATTTAGGTTCATATATATATATATGTATATAAATATATCATTATAACTTCAATATATTTCAATGACCCTTGCAATCCCTTGTCGCACAAGTGCTCAGAATAGGTTTGTCAGATCTTGCTAGAACCGGCATAGGCCTGCTACCATGTTTGTCGCAGCATGCGCCAAAACTCTTTGCCATATTACTGTAAGGAAGAATGACTTGGGCGGAAGCATCGTTTCTGCGTTTGTGGGGGTAGCTGGATGTAAAACCAACCTATGACAAAACTACTTGCCCAACCAGGGTTCAAACTTACTTGACATGCAAGCCCTTGCCCACGACAGAAAACAAAGGACCACCCTCAAGCAAACTGGCAAGTTTGCTTGGACACGTGCAACAAAGCTAATGTACAAAAACCAAACCCAACACATCAAGCCAATCGGCCAAATACACAATCCGCTTTATTATCTTTATTTAAGGCATGTCAGACATGACATACATCACACACCGCCTTTGACAGAAAAACGCACCCGTCGACTCGTCGATATTCTGGCTTGACATACAAAATAGAAAACGATGCTGTGCAAGAACTGAACCAGCTAGAAAAAACATCAAAAAGTACACAACACACCCATGCCAGGACAGTATGCCATGACCGCGGCACGCACGCGCAGACACACACACACAAAGAAAAACAAATAAAAACACACACGCACACACAATACAAACACACATGAGGCAAACATCCCTCACAGAGGAAAGTCAAACTACAATCAAGCCGCTTGAGGGCGGACATGGGGGAGAGTTGAATGGGGGTGACCACCCCAAACGGCTAAAATCTCTTAAATAGCAGCAGTGCACACTCCAAGCAGCAGAGCCGACATAGACTAGAGCAGCCGAAGCCACACGCACCCCAGCCAAGTAGAAACTCGTTTCTTTTCTCCTCCGAACCAGTGAACTATTTCTTTCTATCTGCTAAAAATGGCATCCAGGTAGCGTAGGCTAGCTTGTGTGATAAGCCACTCTGGTGCTACAGGTTCTTACTGTCCAAGGCCGTAGCCAAAAATGTTACCCAATAATACGAGTAGTACCGCACAAGGCCATGGCGGAGGTTTTAAAAATAGGAAACCCGTGGGAGAGCTTGGTTGTTGTGAATCACGGATGGCAGAGCGAACCCACTCATGGATCGACAAATTCTTGGATTGTCGGGTTGCCCATCTTCCTATCTATCCATGTCTTTTTTCATCCATCTATCAATCTATCTAACTAAATATCTATCATCTATCCATCTGTCCATCTGTCTATCTGCCCATCTACCCTTCTATCCATTTTTCTATCTAATCATCATTCTTTCTATCTCTCGATCTATCTATCTATCCATCTATCTATCAATCTATCCGTATACCTATCTACCTATCCATCTATCTACCTATATATCTATCTATCCATCTATCTTTCTACCTGTCTATCTATCTATCTGCCTATGTATCAGTCTAGCTGTCTATGTGTCTGTCTGTCTATCTGTCTGTCTGTCTGTCTGTCTGCGTTAGTTTCCACAAATGGTGGGTGAATGTATGTCTCTTCCGCTCAGCTACTGCGAAAAGAAGCAAATGAGCTGCCATACTGTTCATGACTTCGTCTTCTGCGGCATTTCCGCGATCGGATTCCTAACCTACTCTTCCGCAACCCCTTCTGTGGACTTCACTTCTGCGCGCCGAACTTGGCTTTATCCCTTTACAACTTCCTTAAAAAATGGTTTTGCTGCTGCTGCCATGATCTTTGCTGCTGTGTGTGTGTGTATGTACTCTGCCATTTGGTGCCTTTGGCTTGTTGATATGGGCCCTTCAGATCTTTCAGCCACCTTGCGAAGATTTCCGTGGATTTCCAAGACGGCCTCTGCAACAATCAATCTGATTCATGCAAAGCCTTACCAGGAAGGTAAGATGAGGTGAGGAGTAGGGTACGGCGTGCTGCTTCGCTGCAGTTGTACGTCTTGCATCACTCCTGGTCTCGTTAACATACAGTACGTTGACATTCCCTCTGACGTTTTTGTTTGTGACTTGGGTGCTGCATGGCTTGATGAGTGTGGTCTTACCTTCGTCTCCGATGGTAGCCCGGAATCATTAAGACAGGAATGACACATTAAGACAGGAATGAAACATAATGAAAGAACATGAGCCAGAATGAGCCAGAGGGTGCGAACATGTGCGAACATAGGAAACTAATGGAAACTATATAATTCAGCAACTAATGTTTCAATGTGCCATGCTGGGACATTTCCTATCCAAGACTTTTTGCCTGGATTCCCGCCTGCTTCCTCACAAAGCTACGAATCTGAGCCTGAGTAGCCGGTGTCCATCGGCGTCCAAGTGTAGCCATTCTTCTGGTGTACCATAAATGTGAACACGTTAGAACTTGCAGCAGCAACATCAAATGCGCAGTTGAGGCCTGCGTGCAAAGAGCGAGCGACAACATGCGACTACAAAACCCGATGGTGTCGGCTCCATAGGTCTTCATCCCCGAGCTTGGAACTAAACCCAAACAGAAAATCGCAACATTGCCTCTTAAGGGGGCCCTTTCCTGCTCCTACTTCCTCCACGGAGCCCCCTTAAGCCAGTCTGTGCGAGTGACCAGGTTGTCCTCAGTGCTTGTGCCGAGGGCGTCCTGTCCAAACCCGACAACCGGACAACAATGTAAACATGTGTAAACCCACCAGATAAGTCTCAAGCAGCGTGATCTGAACATTAGATTAAGTAAGTTAGAGTGACACATGCAAACTTTCTGGCTTGAATCGAATGCAACAGGTCAGACTGCGGACGACGAGCCCATTTCATCTCAATTATTCTTACTCGATTGTGTTCAACTACGGGCAGCAGGTAGAACCAGGAAATCTGTCAGATAGAACAAGGAAATCTGTATGAAGAGAACAAACCGCCAAACTTAGTGAGAGGTCATTCAACGTGATTCAACGTGTTCTTTTGTTACTCTTCTAGTATAGCATGGATCATGCTAATCCACTTTTGCTCTTGATATCTCTCCATCATCTAGAGACTTTGCCGGTCTCCTGCCCAGGAAGGCTCTTAACCTCAATCATTCCGAGTGCATGTTGCTTACATCAGTCGACAACAATGCAGCCATTTAAGGCTTTTGTTGCTTAAGGGATTCTGTCGGATGAAGGGGGGAATGCATCAATTTGATGTCTATCCCACAGCACATTCATGGGAAAATCCGAAAATGACCAAGTGAGCATGAATCAGCATGAACGAACCATAATGCAAAAAGATTCAACCGACATTGGAAAGCAAGAACTGATGGAGATGTGTGAAAACAAACGGGCTTCTGACAGCTTGTCTTCAATTTTGGAACAGCCCTTGCCCATTGAAATTGACACTGCGGTACACATTATTCACTTGAATGAAGTTTAAGATGCGCCGCCATGGCAGGCAAACTACCAGATCTCAGACGTGTGATGCAAACTGCTGCGCTTGTGACTCGTGACAAACTCCCATGACTTGATTCAAAGTACTTCAGCAGCCTTCCTGTGATTCCGACAGAAAGGCTGTATCCTGCACCGTATCTGGCCTCCAGAACGGCGCCGAGTCAAGTCGAGGGCACAAAGATATGCAAGGAGGCAAAGCTTGCTTGCAATAATCCGATGCAAAATTGAATGCATTTGGGAGACAAATGCATTTGGCACTGTGCTGGAAACAATTTGGTGTGGTCTCCGTGCAAAAGCGCTCCTTCAACTCAATCGGGCTTCCCAGGCATCTGAATTGTCCATGGACCTGCTCTTGCACTGAGGAATTGAGCCAATGAGCAAGTGATGTAGTTGTCCTTCTAACAGATTCTGCCAGAAGCATATCTTTCAATCATGCATTTCATCTATACACGTAGACTTTCTGGCAGGCGTTCTGATTAGACTTTCTTGAAGCTAATCTGACAGGCTCCTATCCAACCCCGCCAATACACAGCTTTGCTTGACCCGTGTGCTTGTTGTGGCTTGAAATGGCACTGTGGCCATTCAGTGATCAAATTTGAAAAGTGCTCCAACTGCTGCGATAGCACTATATAGCAATCGTGAAAATTACACCCCTTCAGAAAGACACACACACAAACAAACAAACAAACAATCAATCAATCAATCAAATCAATCAATCAATCAATTAAATCAATCAATCAATCAATTAAATCAATCAATCAATCAAAGCAAATCAAATCAAATCAAACAAACACACAAACAAAAACACACCAAAACAAACAAAAACAATCCAAAACAAACCAAAACAAAAAAAACAAAAGAAACAAAAGAAACAAAAGAAATCGAAAGAAACAAAAGAAACAAACGAAACAAAAGAAACAAAAGAAACAAAACTAAACAAAACTAAACAAATGAACGAACAAACAAACAACGAATGAACGAATAAACAAACAAACGAATGAACGAACAAACAAACAAAAACAGTGGTCGAGGTCAGAAAGGGCCAGCAATGAAAATGAGCAATTAATTATACTGCATTTAAGTGTGGTCAAGACCTCGTAGCAAGCCTCTGATGGACCCAAAATTGCCAACGCTTGCGGAAAGGTTGGGACACTCTGACCTACGATGCTTAGAGAGCCCCCTGGACTCCTAGACGTCCTGTTGAAAGCAACAAGGTGAACATGCTTGGCAGATGCAAACCGTGCAACTTGGCCAGGCCTGGAAATCAGACACAAAACATCAAGTATGTAGATATCTTCCTCAACAGAGGACCCACATGATATGTTGCTTTTCAATTGAAACTTGAAGTCCCCAGTCCAGATATGGCCACCCTCATACACACACAAAAAGAAATCAAAACACGAACCCATCACAAGATCCTGCTCAAGTGTTGGCCAGGTCGCCATGATTGTCAGCCTTGTGCAGAGAACTTCACACTCCTCTTGCATGGAAGGCAGCGATGCTGGTATGATTGAAAGTACTGTTGCGCAAAGATCCAAAGCATCATGTTCGAGGGGAAGCTTTGGAATGCTGCATGTCGAAGGAGGCACCAAATCCATCAACCATTTTGAACAGACTACAGTCCTCCATCGAGTGACTGGTTAGAACCACAGCATGGCCACTACGGCGAATGTCTCCAATGACCTCAAGTTTTTGCTCACAGCAAGCCGAAACTATCTGAAACCAGCGAAACAGTGAGGTTATGTGAGATTAGTATGTTCTGATGTATTCAAATGTACTACCAATATACTAAAAACAATGCGCTGGGTGCAGGTGCATGAGTCTCGAACTTTCTATCTATCTATCTATCTATCTATATATATCATTATATATCTATCTATCTCTATATCTATCGATCTATCTATCTATCGATCTACCTGTCTCTATCTATCTATCTATCTATCTGTCTATCGTCTATCTATCTATCTATCTATCGATCTATCGACCGATCGATCGATCTATCTATATCTATCTCTCTTATCTATCCTTTGTATCCTATCTATCTATCTATCTATCCATCTCTCTCTATCTCTATCTATCTATCTATCTCTCTCTATCTCTATCTATCTCTCTCTATCTCTCTCTATCTCTATCTATCTCTATCTATCTCTATCTATCTCTATCTATCTCTATCTATCTCTATCTATCTCTATCTATCTCTATCTATCTATCTATCTATCTAATCTATCTAATCTATCTATCTATCTAATCTATCTAATCTATCTATCTCTATCTCTCTATCTATCGATCTATCTATTGATCGATCTATCTATCTATCTAATCTATCCTGTCCTATCCTATCTCTCTTATCTATCCTTTGTATCCTATCTATCTTATCTATCTATCCGGTCTATCCGATCTATCCTACCTATCTAATCTATCTTATCTATCTAGTCTATCTAGTCTATCTAATCTATCTAGTCTATCTAATCTAGTCTATCTACGCTATCTAATCTATCCAATCTATCCAGTCCATCTAATCAGTCTAATGAGCCTAATCAATCCAATCAATCCAATCAATCTAATCAATCTAATCTATCTAACCTATCTAATTTATATACTTTATGTAAGATCTAATCTATCTAATCTATCCAATCTTTCTAATCTATGTAATATAACAAACCCTATCCTATCCTATCCATCTCTGTCTCTCTGTGTGTCTCTGTCTGTCTCCATCTGTCTCTGTCTCTGTCTCTTTCTCTGTCTCTTTCTCTGTCTGTCTCTGTCTGTCTTTCTGTCTAGCTATCTATAATTACCTATCTACCAATCTACCTATATATCTACCTATCTACCTAATCCAATCTAATCTACCCTAACCCAATCTATGCATCCACCATCCGTCCATCCATCCATCTCTAGTATGCACATACTGCCTGAGAATCAACCCGCATGCCCGTTGATAGTCTCCAATTCATGGTTCAAAAATGCTTAAGAACATGGTTTGCAGAATGTGTTTACAAAAGAATCAGCTGCTGCTTCGGCCTTTGCTCCCCTGTCATGTCTTTGGCGCCGTCTGGTCAAAATCATATTGGCTCCACGCAAGAAAGAATCATCAAGCTCACAAATCTATTACAGTACTGCCCACCTCCAGAAACCAATCCACAGAAGCAACCAAACCACGAAACGATTTTCCAAACATTTCGAAAAGATTCAAAAAGTATGAAAGAGAAGCAAAGTTTTCGTCGAACTGAGGGGTGATTGTCAATAGATACAAGTAGCCTTAGCCATATCATACTTTCACAGGAGTCGCTTCTTCTGCTGCTACTTCTGACATTCTGATTTTCACTGCGGCCTGTCAAGGCTTCCATATGCCCTTTGGTTCCAATGAGTCTCCATGAGACACATTCAAAGAGAAAATAGAGACAAAAGAGTAAGGGCCGACAACACCAGCCCTGCTAATATTTTTCACAATGCGACCAAAATACCTGATTAATAGCTTCTGACATCTGACCCAGTGTTTTCCGGTTGATCCACTTGTATGCTTGTGCATCAAAACATATTGGACCTGGAGCAATCACTCTCGGCCTGGTGGATTGATCCTGCATTCAAGCATCAACAAAAATGCTGCCTGTACTTGGATTTTTCATGCGGGCGTTCCCTTTTTCCAAAGACCTGTGGGGCCGTGATTTTGGGAAAACACATGCTGTGCTTTACAATGTTTTATGCACTTTATGAGGCTGGGAAGGTGGTAACCTAGTCTTATCTTACTTGAACCCTTTATGAAAGAACAAGACTCCTAAAATGTTGTGGTTGATACAGTTTCTTGTGTTGCAAGTGCTAGAACGTCAACCATGCAGAACTATGTGATGTGGATGCCACCGGTGACTTATACAACATGCCAAAAATTGATTGCAAAGTCCAACATTCTCTTTGCTGCACGACAGAGTATGTTGCTGTTCAAAGTATGACGCGCCAAACGCCAAGCGCACATCTGCACATAAGGAACATCAAAAGCAATGCTGCACTGTAGCTGGAAGTGGCTCATTATAAAATGGCGACGGTTTCTGGTTGTTTTCGCACATTTGACACATTATAAATACAATACCTTTTCTTTAAACGCTATCAGCTGCGTAAGGCGATGGTCCTACTGTTCACTATTTTTTACTGTTAAAATCATCTTTTTGCAGGTCCTATTTTTGGGAATTTATGGTACGCCTTGACCTCATCATTGTCTTGATGGCTTTATCTACTGTCTCGATTTGGGGGTGATTCTCAAAACATGCAAGAGGCCAGGGGATTATCAAATAGATGCAGTACTGCTTTAAATGACATGATATGACATGATGTCCTAGATTTTAGGACTATTTAAAGAGGTAATTCCAATCGACAGGAGCAGGCTTGATCAACAAACACTTTTGTTCAGAGCACGCAGCATTCCTTCCTTGAACCGATCCTTTTCAATAGGTAGCGTTAGCACTCCTTCTTTGAGACAGTAACTTTTCGTTAAAAGCGGCACTGTTGATCTTAAACAGGTAGCTTAAACAGGTAGCCTTGGTGGGAAACCTTTTTGCTAAAACCAACACTTTTCATATTCAGTATGCTCTATTACTTTTGGAACATGAGCGCATACCGGCTTTAGAGAAACGGACTTTAAAAAGCTTAATGTATCCTTACCCACTAAATGTGCAACTTTTCTTCCTAAGGTCCAGGATGTGTGTTCGAACAAATATACAGTAGTATATTAAAGTCTTGCTTAGGAATAAAGCCTTGGAGTTGGAGGGAAAACACAAAGAAACAAACGCGTTGAAAAAACATAGAAAATCACAGAAAAACTATATAATTTTCCAGGTCCTACGGGCCCCAAATTAGAAAAAACAAACAAACATCGAAAAAACATATAAAAACACACACGTACCAAAAAGACAAAAAGAGTTGCAGGGGACCTCAATTCTGGAAAAACAAGTAAAACAACCAGAAAAACAAATATTATGATATTTTTGCCTGACAAGCCTCCATCCCCAAGACATCTGGATTTTATTTACTTTATTGTTCAATGTTTTGTTGTTGCTGTCCAAATTTGAGGACCCCAGGATTCCTCTGGAAAATCGTCCTTTTCCCTCGGTGTTTTTGTTTTTTATTTCTTGATTAGGTGGGGGTCGGCCGCAGAGTCTCTAGATTTCAGAGTGATAGGTGGGGACCTTTTCTAATATATATTGAAAAGTATGCATTTTACGTGTGAAAACATGTGGAACAAGATAGTTTCATAGAAAATGTTCCCTGGTGGGACCATTTCCGGGAATTGCCGGCCAGTTTGCGGAGATAGATATGACAGCGG
>CAMXCT020002744.1:44686-61193 GCA_947184155.2 Cladocopium goreaui | reverse complement strand
ACATTGATGCAGCCATTACAATGCGATTTGCATCCACGCGCTGCAGAACACATCAGAACACCATGGAAGAACCGATGACGCGTCGAAACGAGCGCGCCCGCACCTGCCGCACACACGAGCTGCCCTTCATCGCCTGCAGCCACTTTACACGGAAAAACACAATGTTTGGTGCTCCGGCTTCCTCCCCAAAACATAGCCCATGCAACAGTCGTGCAGCCATTACAGTGCGACTTGTATTGTTTTGTACTGTATGGTTATGTGATGTTTTGTTGTGTGATGTATTGTTATGTGATGTATTGTTGTGTGATGTATTGTTCTGTGATGTATTGTTGTGTGATGTATTGTTCTGTGATGTATTGTTGTGTGATGTATTGTTCTGTGATGTATTGTTGTGTGATGTATTGTTATGTGATGTATTGTTATGTGATGTGATGTATTGTTATGTGATTATTGTTATGTAGTGTACTGTTATGTAATGAATTGTTGTGTGAAGTATTGTTGCGTGATGTTTTGTTGTGTGATGTACCATTGTGTGATGTTTTGTTGTGTGATTATTGTTACGTAATGTATTGTGATGTGATGTATTGTCTTGTAAATGTATTGTTGTGCAATGTATTGTTATGTGATGTATTGTTATGTGATGTATGGTTCTGTGATGTATTGTTCTGTGATGTACTGTTGAGTCATGTATTGTTATATGATGTATTGTTATGTGATGTATTGTTATGTGACGTTTTGTTATGTGATGTATTGTTGTGTAATGTATTGTTATGTGATGTCTGTCTTGTTATGTGATGTATTATTATGTGATGTATTGTTACTGCATTACACTTCATCCGTAACTTGGAAGATTGCTTCCCAACTTCCTTTGACAAAAGAACGCGCCCAAAATCTAAGTCATTGCAGGGCAAGGAAAAACGCAGAAAATTGCGTGCAACAACCTCTTCCGAAATCTTTGGATTGGTAGCAGCAGCAGCAGCAGCAACGAAGTGCATCAAGACACTGGGATTTGAAGCGGCGACAATACGGTTAGAGGGTGCGCAGTGAAGAATCCCTTTATAATGATAAAGAATAAAACCACTCCTGTGCCCTCCTTTGAAACCACTCCCGTGCCCTCCTTTGCCGCAGAAAGAAACATATATGCTAAAGATTGCTAAGGCGCAGAAGACTCAGGCATGCGAACTTTGGTGACTAATGCTCATCGACTTTTCTGCGAAAATCTGCAACATATGAAATGTAAAGATGCATGAGTTGCGCTCTCAGCTTGGAACAAATCTAAGCTGAGCCATCTGCTGTGGAGAGCTTCCGCTTGTTGCCACCAGAGAGGTATTCACAAAGTTGTTTCTCATGCGCCTGTCAATATCTGTCCACATATGTCAACATCTGTTAATTTATAAAGTATCTGCCAACACGCTTGCAGCATGCTTGCTTGTTGAACTTCAAGGGCTTTTCATTCAGGAAACCCACAAATCATCTGGTCACGGTCAAAAAATCCAGCAATGCAGGGGCTTTCATCATGTGCCCATGCTACCAAACATGGTTCTCTCCCATCCACCCGTCCTTGCGAGCTAATTCGCATGAACAAGCAGTCAAGGCCCAACAATACAACATATATAATACAACTTTTTACGGCTGGATATACTCAATCGCAATCAAACATATGAGTATATCTTTAGGTCTGCTGCTGCATACGGCACACTACTGTATGTTATTGCTGATAAGAATGAGTATGCAAGCACTCATGCGATGGCCCCTCTTTACATGCTCGAAGACAAACACAGTAACAAGACTCTTGGAACATGTCGTAAGAACAACATCGCAAGAGCCACTTCGATGGCAAGGCAATCCGCTGCAATCTTCGCGTGCATATCATATGATTGCAGTATATCACAACCTGAAAAACATTGAAAATCAACCTACTTCGGCTAGTGAAATGTGCAGAGCATGCGAAGGGCAAGGAACCGCTGCCTCCAAGCACATCCGCGCAATCATGCTGTCTGCAACATTCACCACATCTGCCCTGGGAATGCCACCTGCCGCTCTTTGGTTTCGTATGCCAAAACACAGTTCTCGTTTTGCACCTTCGTTTTCTACCGTGCTGAAGCACAAACGGCTCGCCCGTGCGAGTGTCAAATTATGTTTTCTATATGTATATATATATATATATCTTTTTTCGTTCAAGTCGCCGTTGAACGTGAACTACAGGTAAACGACAAAGTCATTCCTAAGTCATGCCTAGCTCTGATCGGAGCCCTTCGGCCCATGTAAACGCAGTTTCCAAGAAGTCATGCCTAAGTCATTCCTTTTCCATATTCCCCAATGGAACGCTAGCTCGAAAGTCGTGTCTGCTTGCATTGCTGGACCGAGAAATATGTCTACTTGCATGTACTTTGCAACAGCACTCTGCGGAGCAAGCACTTGAGGCCAGGGGTAGGTGACGAAATCTAGCAGGGGAAGTAGAATCAGCGGGCAATGTCTACAGTATGGGTTAGGCAGCTGCAAAGAAGGTGTTGTGCTGTTGTGCTGGGGGAGGGAGGCTTCGCCGAAGTACCAAGTATGGATACGTAGGAGTCCGTAGGAGGGTTAAAGTTTAGTTATAAAAGAATGCGCCTAGCGGGCCTAGCGGCCGCAGATATCATGTGAGCCTATAGTTCAGGGACCTGGGGGTGGATTCACGCACACTCCGGATTTGAGCCCGCGACCATGTGGTTATGACACCGGTAGAGGGGGGGGGCGCTGCCATATATTGCCATATAATTATAATTTTCCAAAGCACAAGCAACTTCAGCTAGCTAGCTTTCACGATATTCTTCAGTTTTCAATTGATGGTGATATAATGTGACATATAGTTGCCATGAGCTGGTCTTTCTCATCTGCTGAAAACCAAGCGCACGTACAGAATCGTTATACCATCTAGTGTAAAAGTCTGTAAATACATCTAAATGCCGTCATTTGGTTCAAGTCTTCATTCCAGGTTCAAAGCAACACAAATCTCAAACTCTCACAATTCCTCCACGGTAATTCTAGAAACGTCGGTGAGAAAACAGTTGTCAACTTCAACTTCAAATGTGGTCAAGACCCTCTCAGTTTTGAACTGGGTCAGCGCATAATATGTGAATCTTGCAAACATTTCTGCTCGAATCAACACCATCGTCTCAAGTGGCAGAGTCTTGTTGAAGCAACTTCACTTCCTACAGTGAAAATAAGACCAGGGGATACCAGCAAATAGAAGCGTTGCGCCTTTGGACCTGCTCAATACGCTGGACTAGGATCAGAGATGGTTTAGTGGAGCCTAGTCTAGGCGTCTGACGAATCCTGGCAAAAAGCTGAATGGTCTCTCGCACTGTCAGCTTGTCAGGGATGGCCTCAGCAGCGCGGCTCAGTCAACATGTTTTGTTCTAAAGCTTTGCTGGCGATGCTTTTTCAATGTTCTGTTTCTTGCTAGCTACCCTACTATTCTCCAGCTTCCCTGAATTTCAGATATTGAGATATATTGAGAGATATATTGAGAGATGAATGCTAGGTGAGATTCTTTAGTGAACTCCTTAGTGTCAAGTTTGTGGAATCAAAAGCAGCTCCGGATCAGCTGTCCAGTCTGTCAAGGAAAAATGATAAACATGTGAGTCTAAAAGCTGCGACTGCCACACCTGCGACACCTGCGACACCTGCTTTAAATATCTTTAAATTCTAAGTTTCAAGCATCGAACTGGGGGCAGTAGCCCAAGCGCCGGCGTGCTGCATCACGCTGTGCCTTGAGCAAAATTGAGCAAATGCCCGTTGTGTAAGAAGAGAAGGCAGGATACACAGATCCCACAAGGTGGAGCCAAATTTGAATTGGAAAATCAGGGGTCTGGATCTGGCGTTTGGGTGCTGTGTGGTGAGTTGTAGTTAGCTGCAATCTGGATGTATCTGTGCTCTAACAAAAGTTTGAGAACACTGCCATAGGTTGCCCGAAGCCACTACAATTCTAAGCACTGTTTACCGATATCGCAATGCCGCGCCTTGGGCCATGTTTTTGTCCCTGCTAATCTTTGTGGACTGTTTATTTGCGAGTGCCATGAAACATGCCGTTGACCCCGTCATCTTAACTCAAGATGATTGAAGTCTTGGAATGTTGGAAAATATTGGAAAATTAATGAAAATTACATGGGAGCGGGTCACTGGCTGTCATAATAAACACATTGATTACAGCAAATGCAAAGCGCTGCCTGGACAGCTGCAAAGGTTGCCACAGTACTCCATCCGATCCGCCTGGACACTAGCACCACCTACGAGCACATCCCCTTTCGTCACATCTGTGTCTCCTGCAGCCGGGCAGAGTCAAAGACAAATATACTCATAATCTTAGATATGCCTGAACGTATCCTCTGCAACGACTATTGTCAACGAAGCAATTTTTCAATCTGAGCAGGCGTAGCTTCCAGCTTTGAACGACAAGGCAGCCAAGAATCTTTTACTAAACCGCTGGCTGGCTGTACCGTTAGCAAAGATATGTCATTTTTCTGTACTTTGGACTCTAAATAGAAGATAGTAGAAGCCTTCTAGCATGCTTTATTGACGTGATTTGACGTGTGTCCTGTGATCATTCTCATTGTTGTCGTCTTTCCAGCACCGTTGACCCCCAAGAGCCTTTCGCTGGAGCCCGTCTCATGTTGGACAAACATGTATTGCATTTTCACAGTTCGACCAGTTTCTTACTATTTTTACGTGTTCAAACATGTTCAAACATTATAGAACCATATTGCGAATCTATTCACTATGTCTGTTGCAGTTGCGACTGAGGCTATGACCCAAAGCACTCCCCTGGAGGCACACCTAATGGCAAGATGCCCGCATGACTCTTACAGCACTCCGAACTTTGGTAAGAGGAGAATGAATGACGATAAATGGATATAAATGGCAACAATTCATCTGAGGTTTGAAATCACAAGTGTCAAAAGAAAACTGTTGCGCTTTGCCAAATGGTTGCCGCTTCCAAGGAACGTCCTTCTCAAACATGATATAACAAAACATGTTCAGCAACACAGAAAGAATTGGCTGCTGGTGCTGACTTCCATCACATCGTAAAATATTTTACCGTTTCGCCTTCCCATTGTGCAAATCACCGCCCCATTACGACATCTCCACACATCTCCCCACATCTCCACATATCTCCACATAGCTCATCATATCTGCACATATCTTCAGATATCTCCAGATATATCCACTACCTTGGGATTTGGAGCCACTGTCAAGCTGCTTCAAAGTGGCTTACTCTTGCTCCAAACACAAGCACAATTATGATACTGATTTCTTGCAGTCAGTCCGCTAAGGTTGGTATGCCTTAGTGATTGGGATCATGACTGCGCTCTGCGTCTATTTGACAAGATATTTGCCCTACGGGTTGATGGCCAGTGGATGATACGATTACATACATCTTCTATGCGGTTTTGCCAACTTTCTGTTTGGTCTTGTGGCCATGGCACTCTTCCACATTGCACCCATTGCACTTGGAACTCCTTTTTCTGCAAATCGCATCGCAGGCTGAAATTTTTCTACAAGTCTTTTGGCCACAAAAAATCTCAAAGCCTGCAGTGGTCCATCTGCCCACGACGTCGTATGCAACCAAACAAGTGTTTGAAAGGAATATCGAAGAAAAGGATGGCAAGGGTTTGCGACGTTTTTTTGTTTTCACTTGCCTTTTGGAAATGGTTCGCAGGTTGAGTGAGTGAATGCCACATTTAGACAGGGTTCGGGTGCATGATAAAGGATGTTGTGCTCCCATGGCAAAAAACTGACACAAGCTTGCTTAGTAAGCACCCAACAAATATCCAGGCCGGCACGGCACATCTGAAAATCTATCTTTGTAAGACAACAACACATTTCATTACAACAAAAACATTTATCACGACCAGGAATGGACCTGCTGTCTCTGTAAGCCTTTGCAGGAACAGCTTGGAGTGCCTATCTATAATAAAGACTCAAGGCAGGATGGTGGAATGAGAAGGGCATCAGCACCAACTTTCATTGGTCAACATGTTTGGATTGCAGCCTTCGGCTCCAATGTGCTCTGGAACTTATGTTAAAGCAACCCTCATTCCTTTAGCTCCAAGCGTTCGCTGCGGTTGGGGTGCTTGTCTCTTCGAGACCCAGTTATGATTCGACTGTGTCCAAAGCTCAGGGGCCTCCCAAACCCAACAGTCTTAAATTCCACGTTCAAATTTCGACGTGGCAAGGATCTGCGAACAGGATTCTGTACACCAAGAACATGGTCAACTTTGAGGAGTCCTGCGCTACTGTACTGTGGATGTCTCGACACCGTATGTGCCTCTATATAACCAATCATACTTGTGGTTAAGAAGAGCAATTGGCTCCATTGATTGCGATGGCCTGTAAATAAAGACAAAGAATCGGCAGAATCCTGTAGAGTACCTGTTACGAGTATCAATCTGCACGGCCTGTTGGAAGCGACCTCGCGTCACTCCATTTGTGAAGTACCAATGTTAAGAAAAAAGTAGGGCTGCAAGCTTCTTCTCAGAATCAAATACTGATCTGCTCCTGCGCTCCAGATCGCTCCAGCACCTTGGGACAATGACAACAAAGGAACTTGAATTAATCTCACCCTTGGCTTCCCCCTCAGCAGGAAAGGACTTGTCAAACCACACTATCGTCAAATGTACTAGAATCATCTAGAATCGCCAGGATCCGAACCTGTTTGTGGTGTGGGAGCACTAGTCGTCCTCGCCATCCTCATCATCCTCCTGAACAGAAAGAAATTTGAACTTGATGACTGCAGGTGAGCGGCTCAAGCGTCTGCATCTTCCAGGTGGTCTCTCACCAAATCATTCAATAATCAACACTGTCATTGCTAGCAATGCTCAACACTATAATTGCTAGCAACATAATTCATCACTACTCAGGAATACACATCCTCTAAAACTCGAGCACCTTTTTCCGAAGTTGCAAACTTTTGACGAATATCAGCATGTGCTCAGCATGATCCCTTTGCAAATCTGGCCTTCTGTGTTGTCGCTCTCATCTGCAAACGAGTGTGCTTGGATGGGCGAATCCGCTTGTTTTTCTGTCCTGACAAAAAAGGATTGTGTCATCTTGCCTTACACTTCTCGATCCTGCTCCCCGTTTTCTTCTGTGATACTCCACGAAGTTCGACTCCGGATGAAATCATCGACCCGATATCTCTCTCTCTCTCTATATATATATGTATATATATATACATATGCCATTGCATTGCATTGGATTGCATCACATTAATTCCATTCCATTCGATTCCATTGGATGCGATTAGATTACATTGCAATGTATACACTATGTCATGTTGCCATACATACATTACATTGTCATACGTACATTACATTACATTACAATACAATACATTACATTACAATACATTACAATGCATTGCCTTGCATATTGCATTGCATGTTGCACTGCATCTGCATGACACTACATTACATTACCATACATCCATCCATCCTTCCATCCATCCATGCATGCATCCGTACATTCGTTGTTTGAGTAGCCGTGGATCTACACTTTGAGCTTGCGTCACTACAAGTAGTGCAATCTAAGAAGAGCTGCTCTCTGTAGATATCTGAGTCCAAAGTGGGGGATAGCATGGCCCTGCTGAGTGCCATGTGTACATGGTGTTGCAGGACCGTGTATGAGACGGCAGCGCAATGGCAAATTAGTTCTTAAATGGATTTTAAAAGCGATCTGCTGGTACTCTCTCATGGCCTGGGTGACGGAAGTGGCAGTAGTCACAATGGACTCCTTTGCCGCACTTTCCTGCAACGTCGCAAGCGGCACTTTGAACTGCTGGAGAATTTGTAAGGAGGGTACAAGTCTCCACGTCAGATCAAGTCACCATTGGGACAACACATGCCAACACCAAATGCTTTGACGTGTGCCCTATCTACTCCGCACAACTCTGCACTCAGATGTGCTCATATATTGGCATGTATTGAAGTTGCTGAAGCAGAAAACAGTTGACAACAAAAAGTCGCATCAGGCCACAAAGAGAGCAACTGACAGCGACTGTACTTTGCACAGCAGCCGATGCAAACACTGTGAGCTACATACCTCCAAGATCCTCCAAGTGGGATACACAAATATCTTCAATTTCTGTGTGGGATGCCTTCGACCAGGATAAAATACGTCAATGAGCCACAGTGGCAAACAGCACAAAATTTTGGTATTTACCGCAACCGGCAACTGGATGATAATGGCACTGTAGACTTGAATTCAACAAGGACTCCGGCATGAAATTAAATGAATTGGTGTGAAAATGTCAAACCTGCAGAACAAATTCTAACAAATGCAGCCCCGAGATAAAAGGTTTCCTGTATCAATTCCCTGCTGTGTGCATTCCTATGTATATACATTAACATCATGCACCCAGCTTTGCAACCCAACAACAGTGAAAGGTCCAAATTCAAGGTTGGAAGGCATTCATACATGTTTGGGTCACATTTTGACCCTCAGAGTGGAGACAAAACAACACATAAAGTTGAGGACACAGTGGGCAACAAAGTGGAAGACAAAGTCACAGACAGGACGCAAAGTGACAAAGTGAGAGACAAAGTGGAACAAGCTGGGAGGCAAAATAGGCGACAAAGTGAAGGACAAAGTGAGAGACACAGTGGGGGACAAAGTCGGAGACAAAGCGGGAGACAAGCTGGGAGACAAAGGAGGAGACAAGGTGGAAGACAAACTTGGAGACGAAGTCGGAGACAAAAGTGGGAGACAAAGTGGGAGACCAGCTGAGAAACAAATTGTAAGACAGAGTGAGGGACAAAGTGGGAGACAAAGTGGTAGACAAGGTTCACCGTGCCTGCAGAAATTGAAACCCAACAGCTTCTGCGGTTGGGAGCTCACAAAGTCTCACGCTAATTCGGCTGCTGAAGCGGGCTTCGCCTTTTTGTTCTATAACTCCCCTAAGGTGATGGAACACGTCCAGGTGACACCTGAACTCCTCCACGATATGCCTTGGGTTGCTGCGTCGCAGCCTGGTCAGTGCCCGCCCACAACGGTCTCTCATCCTTGATCCTTGGTCCCTCCAATGTGTGATATGTGTGTGATTCCTCAGACTCGGCCCATCTCTGGTCCCACCGATGCATCTGACCCTGTGCCTTGGACACTTGAAGTCCTCGCAACTACAGGAGGATGCCCTAAACCCTGCGGGCCCTCTGAAAAACCTTGAAAACCAATGATCTAAGTAGCGCGGGAAGTTTTTTGTAGAAGGTGAAGGCAAAGCGATTTCAAAACACGACTGCGCAACGTGTGTTTTGAAAAAAGTTGCGAAACTGTGATTCACAGCTTTAGTGAACAGAAGGGAACCAATACAACAACAAAAACGCATGAATGTTTTATGATTTTGTGGCTTGGAAGGATATGATTTGGACACCCTCCCACATTTTATTTATGAGGCTCTATTCTGCTCGCGGTTGCTGCATACAAAAAACAGTATTTTTCTTTGAAAGTGCTAAGATGCAGTGTCAAGATATGCAAAGGAGGTATGCTAGATTTTGAGGGTATCCCATTATGACGTCCTCTACAGTATTGTACCTGTTTTTTCCCAAATATTTTTTGCCACTGTTACCAACCCAAGGTCTAAAATGATATTGCGAAAAGGTCTGAAAAGGTATAGGCTGAATGTTCTAGACCTTCAACATGCTGGTCCCTGGGCCCAATGGTGCTAGACCCTAAGTCTTGAGCGCATGACGTGTATATACGTATATGTGTGACGTGCAGGTATCATACTTTTGTATACATACAACATATTCATGTATTGAAAATAAATGAAAATCAAAATAAGACTCAAAACTAATGGAAGGAACCAACATGGGACGTACTTTACTCCTCGTTGGTTCTTGCAAGCAGCAATCCCAAAGCATCTACACCCATATTGACCCACCTGCAAACTGCTAAACTCAGCCAAGCTGCCCTTGAACCAGAACAAACAAGGGGAACACGTGTCTGGATGCTGCAAACCTGAGAAAAGCAATGGATAGCAACTTGCATGTGATCGCAAAGCAGCCGGCGTTGCACGCAAATCCATGCAAATGCAGGACAAGTCCAGTCATGTTGCGGGGTTGGTATGGTTTTGCTGCTTCGTCGTTCTTCTTGTTGGCTTGTGGCAAACTGAAAGAAACGTGAATACATATTCTACTCCTGTTACACCCATCAAAGGCATCAGGTTTGCATTAGACACCTTCGCATTTGGAATCCTAGGACACCCTAGGCACAACAAACCTTCTCCAAACGAACATAGAAATAGAAAACCGCATACACACAAAGATAGATTGTAGTATAGATATGTATACATGTACAGTATATATACTGTATATATCAATATTATACATACCTACACAGTATATATGCTGCTGTAAATAGTATTGTCATATATAGTCATACCCAATCTACACATACTCTTGTTTGCTCTAGAAATGCGTCAGCACATGCTCACACACACGCATGCTTTAGGTCTCTGCCGTGGTTGAGCTGAGAAACTTCCCAAAGATGTGAGCTCACCTGCAGCCCAAGAGTAAAACGAAGCTACCCTACTAACAGTGATGAGAGTCTTCAGCAAACGGAAGTAATTTGCCTGAATGTATCTTAATCTGGTGAGGAGCTGCGCAACAATCCTTTCCATCAGATCCATTTTCTATGCTGTTCCCGTGTTCCAGTACTCCTTCACATTGCGCCTCTATGTGTCCGCTACCAAAAAGAAACAAAGATAAAAATTGTGATCTACAGCCTTCCCAAAATCATCCAAAATCAAACACCGAAAATACAAAGAAACATGACTGCTGACAGAAATTTTCTACGGTGAGACACCTCGCACATTTGGAACAACCGGCAAGAGCCTTCTTCATTGTGAGGCACTTTGGCAAGCAGCTCTTCAACGGTACTGCCAAGTTATGCCAAGTTGATCAAATGATCAAAAAACACCGCGATCCGTATGGAAGGTCAAGAAGCTCACTCTGCAACGAAATGAGCGGATATGCATTATATACATATATACTGCCTGCAGATGACATGGGAGTTGTCGGACATGCCCAAAAAACGCAACTCCCATGTCATCTGCAGAGTGAAAAAAACAGAAAATGCATAAGTCCCGTGTCATGTGTAAAGTGCCTCGGAAAAAATCACATGACATGGGACCTCTGCGTCCAAAAAATGCAAAACATGTCATGTCAACTACCTCACACACTGTACTACCTACTAGCAGTTGGAAAAATCCAAAATTATACGTCAGCAGTTAGAATATTCCAGAGTCACATGAATCCATTCACCTCCTTGTTCTATTTAGCAACTATTTAGCAGCTATTCACAAGCTATTTAGCAGCTCTTTAGCATTTATTCAGCAACTATTTACCAGCTATTTAGAAACTATTTAGCAGCTACTTGGCAGCTATTTAGCAGCTACTAGCAGCTATTTAGCGCCTATTCAGTAGTTATTCAGCAACTATTTAGAAGCTATTTAGCAACTATTTAGAAATTATTCAGCAAATATTTAGCAACTATTTTCAAAGCTATTCAGCAGCTACTTACTTCATTGTGAAAACCGTCTGGGAAATTTACAGGAATTTAAAGGAATTTGAAAAAAGAAGGAATTGGAAGTCCCATGTCATGTGGTAAATTCGTCTTTTAAGGAATTTAAAGAAATTTAGGAAATTAAAAAAAATTGAGGAATTTCAAGGAATCCTAAAGAATTTAGAGGAATTTTAAGGAATTGGAAGTCCCATGTCATGTGGTAAATTCGTCTTATAAGGAATTTAAAAGAACTTACAGGAATTTCAAGGAACTTAAAGGAATTTAAAAGAATTTGAATGAATTTAAAAGAATTTAAAGAAATTGAAAAGAATTTAAAGGAATTGGAAGTCCCATGTCATGTGGTAAATTCGTTTAAGGAATTTAAAGGAACAAGGAATTCTAAAGAATTTAAAGGAACTTAAAGAAATTTCAAAAAATAAGGAATTGGACGTCCCATGTCATCTGCTGAATTCGTCTTTTAAGGAATTTGAAGGAATTTAAAGGAATCTAAAAGAATTTGAATGAATTTAAAAGAATTTAAAGGAATTGGAAGTCCCATGTCATGTGGTGAATTCGTCTTTGAAGGAATTTAAATGGATTTTCAAGATGTTAACGGAATTTATTTTTTAAAAGGAGTTTAAAGTTTAAAGGAATTTTAAGGAATTGGAAGTCCCATGTCATGTGGTAAATTCGTCTTTTAAGGAATTTAAAGGAATTTTGAGGAATCTCAATTAATTTAAAAGAATTTAAAAGAATCTGAAGGAATTGAAAGGAATTTACCTGCCACTTCCCATCTTGGACGTCCCATTCCTGTGGTAAATTCGTCTTCCCATCTCATTACCTGCCACTTCCCATCTTGGACGTCTGTGTTTTCCTGGAAGTCCATGTCATGTGTAAATTTGATCACTTATTCCCATGTTATCTGTCAAAAAATGGAAAAATACCTGCCCGTTAGGTCGGCGCAAAACATGTGTTAAAAAACACATAGCAAAACCGACACATAAATCCCATGTCATGTGCCAAAAAACCTCGGCTAAATCGGCCGCAAAGTCCCGTGTCATCTGCGCCTACTATATATATATAAGATTATATAAGTAAAAATAACTATGATACCTGGGTGTCTTAAGGGCTGCGCATCAAATCTTTGCTGAATCGATCACTCAAAGAAATATGGGTTGACCATGTAACAGGGCAATCATGCGTAAAATAGGACGAATCGGGCCACCCCTTGAGTTGAGATGTCTGCATAGCAGCATCGCGCTATATCAACACTTAATTCACTTGAAACACAACCATTTCATAATATTTCCGCCGACTTCTACAGTGCCTGCGTAATTCAGCGCCCCTGATAACTCTCCGATGCTGTCCTGCCCTTGGTTTCGCAGGGATCCTGTGGCCCCACAGGAAGCGGTTGCGCCAATCGTAGATTTGCCGGCGGCCTCGGGACCGGACCAAGCACCGAAGTTGCGGAAGGGTCTTCAAATGTCAAAGTTTCTGTCATCACCTAGCCACCCTATGCCACACTGCTCATGTTAGCTATGCACGGCGCTCTGCAGCATTGCCCATGTTTGGCAGATAGTTGTGTGATCAAAGGAAGTTGGGAAGCAATACTGTGCGACTTGACATTGATGAAGGGCTGTGAAGTGGTGACGAAGGGAAGTGGTGAGGAAGGGAAGTGGTGACGAAGGGAAGTGGTGTGGTAGGGAGGTGGTGACGAAGGGAAGTGGTGAGGAAGGGAAGTGGTGACGAAGGGAAGTGGTGACAAAGGGAAGTGGTGACTAAGGGAAGTGGTGAGGAAGGGAAGTGGTGACTAAGGGAAGTGGTGAGGAAGGGAAGTGGTGACGAAGGGAAGTGGTGAGGAAGGGAAGTGGTGACAAAGGGAAGTGGTGACGAGGGGAATTGGTGAGGAAGGGAAGTGGTGACGAAGGGAAGTGGTGAGGAAGGGAAGTGGTGAGGAAGGGAAGTGGTGAGGAAGGTAAGTGGTGACGAAGGGAAGTGGTGAGGAAAGGGCGTGGTGACGAGGTGAAGCGGTCACGAAGGGAAGTGGTGACTAAGGGAAGTGGTGATGAAGGGAAGCGGTGACGAAGGGAAGTGGTGAGGAAGCGGAGTAGTGACGAGGTGAAGTGGTGAGGAAGGGAAGTGGTGACAAAGGGAAGTGGTGACGAGGGGAATTGGTGACTAAGGGAAGTGGTGAGGAAGGGAAGTGGTGACGAAGGGAAGTGGTGAGGAAGGGAAGTGGTGAGGAAGGCAAGTGGTGAGGAAGGGAAGTGGTGTGGAAGGGAAGTGGTGACGAAGGGAAGTGGTGACGAAGGGAAGTGGTGACGAAGGGAAGTGGTGAGGAAGGGAAGTGGTGACGAGGGGAAGTGGTGACGAAGGGAAGTGGTGAGGAAGGGAAGTGGTGACGAAGGGAAGTGGTGACGAAGGGAAGTGGTGAGGAGGAAATTGGGTGACCACGAAGACAGTTGTGGGAGGGAAAGTGGTGAGGTAATTGAAGTGGTGCAACGTAAGGGTACAGTTCGTTGACGAATGAAGCTAATGCTCTTGGAGCGAAACGCATTGTAATGGCTACATGAATGTTGCATGGGCTTTGTTTTGGGGAGGAAGCCGGAGCACGAAACCTTGTGTTTTTCCGTGTAAACTGGCTGCAGGCGGCGATGAAAGGTACCTCCTGTGCCCGGCGGGTGCGGCTGGGGTCGTTTCATGCGCGAATTGGTTCCTCCCCTGTGTTCTGCAACGAGTGGCTGTTCCTATGTGCGTAGTTCTATGCGTGTCTTGAATCTGTGGTTGCAGATCGCAGTGGAATGGCTGCATGATTGTTGTCATCTGGTGTTGCCATGTGCGTAGATACGTGCAGGTTTGCGACGTGATGCTGCGAAACGCATTGTAATGGCTACATGAATGTTGCATGGGCTTTGTTTTGGGGAGGAAGCCGGAGCACGAAACCTTGTGTTTTTCCGTGTAAACTGGCTGCAGGCGGCGATGAAAGGTACCTCCTGTGCCCGGCGGGTGCGGCTGGGGTCGTTTCATGCGCGAATTGGTTCCTCCCCTGTGTTCTGCAACGAGTGGCTGTTCCTATGTGCGTAGTTCTATGCGTGTCTTGAATCTGTGGTTGCAGATCGCAGTGGAATGGCTGCATGATTGTTGTCATCTGGTGTTGCCATGTGCGTAGATACGTGCAGGTTTGCGACGTGATGCTGCGAAACGCATTGTAATGGCTACATGAATGTTGCATGGGCTTTGTTTTGGGGTGGAAGCCGGAGCACGAAACCTTGCGTTTTTCCACGTAAAGCTGCAGGCGGCGATGAAAGGTACCTCGTGTGTGCAGCGGGTGCGGCTGGGGTCGTTTCATGCGCGAATTGGTTCCTCCCCTGTGTTCTGCAACGGGTGGCTGTTCCTATGTGCGTAGTTCTATGCGTGTCTTGAATCCATGGTTGCGGAATGTTGCGGATTGCATTGGAATGGCTGCGTGATTGTTGTCATGCTCTGTTGCCATTTGCGTAGTGAGATGCGGGTTAGCTACGTGATGCTGCAAAACGCATTGTAATGGCTGCATGAATGTTGCAGCTGGATCTCGTATACAGTATTGGAGTGGCTGCATCAAGGCTGCGACAGTGATTTGTCAGCAGACTTTTTCATTTTTGGCGCTAGTAATTATCCCTTTAAAAGTTCTTTAAAAAGTGCTGCAAAGTCGTCTTTTTGTCGCTGTGGCGTCGAGATCCGGTTTTGGAGCTGCGATTGCCGACGTCGTTGCGTGTAGTTCTATTGTGTTTTGCAACTCAGTCTCTGCAGATCGCATTGTAATGGCTGCGTCAAGGTTGCTCTGTGCCGCGGCTGCATGCGTAATACTTTTGTCTTTTGCAGCTGGATCTCGTAAATAGTATTGGAGTGGCTGCATCAAGGCTGCGATTTTGATTTGTCAGCAGATTTTCTCAATTTTGTCGCTACTAGTTTTCCTTTTGAAAATCCTTTTCAAAAGTGCTTCAAAATCGTCTTTTTGTTGCTTTGGCGTCGAGATCCGGTTTTGCAGCTGCAATTCCTGTTGTGATTATGTACAAGAAAGCTTCTCTGTGTAAAAACTTTTTCTGTAAAAACTTGCTGTGTGTAAGTGTTCTGTGTGTAAAAGCTTCTCTGTGTGTAAAAGCGTCTCTGTGTAAAAGTTTCTGTGTGTGTAAACGCTTGCCATGTGTAAAAGCACTGTGCGTAAGTGTTCTGTGTGTAAACGCTTGCTGTCTGTGAAAGCTTGCTGTGTGTAAAAGATTTTGCGTGTAAAAGCTTGTTGTGTGTACAAGCTTCTCTGTGTGTAAAAGCTTCTCTGTTTGAAAAGCTTGCTTTGTGTGTAAACGCTTGCCATGTGTAAAAGCACTGTGCGTAAGTGTTCTGTGTGTAAACGCTTGCCATGTGTAAAAGCACTGTGCGTAAGTGTTCTGTGTGTAAACGCTTGCTGTGTGTGAAAACTTGCTGTGTGTAAAAGCTTCTCTGTGTAAAAGCTTGTTGTGTGTAAAAGCTTCTGTGTGTAAAAGCTTGCCATGTGTAAATGCACTGTGTGTAAGTGTTCTGTGTGTAAACGCTTGCTGTGTGTGAAAGCTTGCTGTGTGTAAAAGCTTCTTTGTGTGTAAAAGCTTCTCTGTGTGTAAAAGCTTCTCTGTTTGAAAAGCTTGCTTTGTGTGTAAACGCTTGCCATGTGTAAAAGCACTGTGCGTAAGTGTTCTGTGTGTAAACGCTTGCCATGTGTAAAAGCACTGTGTGTAAGTGTTCTGTGTGTAAGCGCTTGCTGTCTGTGAAAGTTTGCTGTGTGTAAAAGCTTCTCTGTGTAAAAGCTTCTCTGTGTGTAAAAGCTTCTCTGTTTAAAAAGCTTGCTTTGTGTGTAAACGCTTGCCATGTGTAAAAGCACTGTGTGTAAGTGTTCTGTGTGTAAATGCTTGCTGTGTGTGAAAACTTGCTGTGTGTAAAAGCTTCTGTGTAAAAGCTTGTT
>CAMXCT020002744.1:37186-42186 GCA_947184155.2 Cladocopium goreaui | reverse complement strand
GCTTTGTAGTACAAAGTAGTACTGGGAAGTAGTTTGCGCAAGCTTTGCAATACAAAGTGGTACTGGGAGGTAGTTTTTGCAAGCTTTTGTAGGAGACATCAGTACTGGAAAGTAGTTTGCAAGCTTTGCAGTACAAAGTAGTACTGGGAAGTAGTTTGTGCAAGCTTTTGTAGTAGACATCAGTGCTGGGAAATAGTTTGTGCAAGCTTTGTAATACAAAGTAGTACTGGGAAGTTGTTTTTGCAAGCTTTTGTAGTAGACATCATTACTGGGAAGTAGTTTGTGCAAGCTTTGTAGTACAAAGTAGTACTGGGAAATAGTTTGTGCAAGCTTTGTAGTACAAAGTAGTACTGGGAAGTAGTTTGTGCAAGCTTTGCAGTACAAAGTAGTACTGGGAAGTAGTTTGTGCAAGCTTTTGTAGTACACATCAGTACTGGGAAGTAGTTTGTGCAAGCTTTGTACTACAAAGGAGTGCTAGGAAATAGTTTGTGCAAGGAAATAGTTTGTGCAAGCTTTGTAGTACAAAGTAGTACTGGAACGTGTTTTGTGCAAGCTTTGTGGTACAAAGTAGTACTGGGAAGTGCTTTGTGCAAGCTTTGTAGTACAAAGTAGTACTGGGAAGTGTTTTGTGCAAGCTTTGTAGTACAAAGTAGTACTGTGAAGTAGTTTGTGCAAGCTTTGTAGTACTAAAAAGTACAGGAAAGTGTTTTGCGCAAGCTTTGCAGTATAAAGTACTACTGGGAAGTAGTTTGTGCAAGCTTTTGTAGTAGACATCAGAACTGGGAAATAGTTTATTTGTGCAAGCTTTGCAGTACAAAGTAGTACTGGGAAGTAGTTTGCGCAACCTTTGCAATACAAAGTGGTACTGGGAAGTAGTTTTTGCAAGCTTTTGTAGGAGACATCAGTACTGGGAAGTAGTTTGTGCAAGCTTTTGTAGTAGACATCAGTACTGGGAAGTAGTTGACATGAAAATAGCCAAGAACTTAGCTGACATATGGGAAGACATGGAATGAGATGAGACGAGCTCAGATGAGATAAGTTGAGATGAAGTGTGGGGTGTGAAGAGTGCAATGTGAAGTGTGAGGAAAGTGTTTGCTTGACGGTCAACTTGACGGTGCATTGCACCGGGGCCGCGCGCAGGTCATGTTCTGGGACAGCAACACAGCAACAGCTTCGCACAAAGCACGCACGCACGGGCCTTGCTGGCGCACGGCGCATGCAAGATCCTTAGCAATAGTGCTGGGAAGTGATTCATGAAAGCTTAGATGACATATGAGAAGAGATGAGATGAGAAGAGATGAGCTAGGATAAGGTGAAAGAGCTCAGATGAGATGAAGCGTGGAGTGTGAAGAGTGCAGTGTGAAGTGTGGGGCGTGAAAAGTGCAGTGTGAAGAGTGAAGTGTGGAGTGTAAAGTGTGAAGTGTGGAATGTGAAGAAAGCAGTGAGAAGTGTGAAGTGTGAACTGTGGACTGTGAAGTGTGAAGTGTGAAGTGTGGAGTGTGAAGTGTGAGGTGCGGAGTGTGAAGTGTGGAGTGTGGAGTGTGAAGTGTGGAGTGTGAAGAGTGCAGTGCGAAGTGTGAAGGGCGAAGTGGAGCTTCAAATGTGACATGTGAAGCGGGACACAACTTTTGCAGAATGCACACGCGCGCACGGACTTGGCTGGCGCACGGCGCATGCAAGTTCTATAGATGAGAAACGTTTTTATATATCCCTAAGGCAACTTCCGCCCCGCCTCGTGCGGGTACTACTGGTATCAATTGACATCGCATAGCTGAATTTTAAAAAAATGCAAACTACATCAAAATATCACCTACTGCATCATACTGCGCAAAGATGCTCAAAGCACATGCACCTTCAAGACCTGGCAAACTGGCCTACCCCGGACACACCCACCACGTGAACCAACCTTGAATGAAACAACTTCATGACATCTTCAGGACATGCGGAGAAAGCTGTCATATCCATTCGCTTTCAGAAACCAAGGCCAATAAGAAAAAAACTGGCCTATAGCGTCACACAAGTATATAGACTTGCGCAACTAAAGCCGAGGGATGGCGAGCGAATCGAATGACTCAGCAGCACATGTATTGGCTCTGACTATGCCTGTGCAGCCTAAGATTTCAAGCATGTGTCGATGAAGGTTCTAATAATCACTCCGCAGCATTGTGTGACATTATAGGTGACCTCGAGAAAACTTGCCCAATGTACATTAATGATCATTAATGTACATTATTTGAACCTATTTTCTATCATTATCAGTAGTACCGCACAAGGCGGTGGCGGAAGTTTCAGAAATAGGAGACCTATAGGAGAGGTTGGTTGTTGTGAATCACGGATGGCAGAGCAAAGCCACTGATGGACCGAAAGGTGGTTGGAGTTGTGCTTTTTGGAGTGGTTGCAATGGTTGCAGCGGTCACCTCACTCACAACTCGTGGATGTAGTGTGGTGTAGCGCAGTAGTTGTAGTTGTAGTTATAGTTGTAGTTGTCGTTGTAGTGGCTTTGATGTTGTTGAGGTTGTTGAAATTGTAGTGTTGTAGTTGTGGTGGTAGTCGTAGTCGTAGTGTAGTTGAAGTTGTAATTGTCTTACTTGTAGTAACTGTAGCCGAAGGAAGTTTAGAAGTCAAACTTCCGACAATATGGACAGATGAAAAGCAGAGATGGGAAGAGTCAGAGAAGAGAAGAGAAGAAGAAAGAGAAAGAGTCAGAAGAAAGAAGATCCAGGTGCGCGCAAAGGTAGCAAAGTCGCGAAACACTGTGTTTTTCCAATGATTTGAAGCTCCGGAGGGTCGAAAAGTAGGCTCGCTAAAGCAGCAGGTGCGGAGCCAGCTGGCCAGATGAGAGATGAAAAATTGCACGCCGTTGTGGCGCGAAGCACATTTCGAAGTCAAAATGTACAAAACATCTCAGCGTCGGCCCACTTTTGGAAGTTGCGATGTCGAAAAAGTGCACGCCGCAAACACACCAGCTTCGGACGGCTTTTGGGAGTTGAGATGTCGAAAAAGTGCACGCCGTTGTGGCGCGAAGCACATTTCGAAGTCAAAATGTTAAAAGCACTAGGGGTTCGGACCACTTTTGGACGTTCAGATGTCGTTTGGCGTGGCAAGCGCAAGGGATTGTGCACCTTATCAAAAGTGAGCAAAACGTCGGGGGTTTGGTGGCATTTCCAAAAACGATGGCAGGCGTGGGGCATCTGAAGAGGATCTGCAACGATGCATGTCGCGTGGTACGCGCAGTACAAGAGACATGTTCATCAGAGATGTTAGGAGGTCAGGGCGCTGATTTCCTGAGAGGGGTTGCACTTTGGAGCATCAGATCTTCAGGTTTGCTACGATGATTTTGCATGACAGGTTCAGCACTTCGTATGACCTGGCCTCACTTTTTCGTGGCAGGCGCGGTACTTTAGACAGATGGAATGCAAGAATCGCAAAATGCATTGGCACAAGGCCGTCAGCTCTGCACTCAACTTTCCATTTTTGAAGGGCGTCTCGCAGAATTGCTTCCCTTTTGATGTTGTCAACTTCCACAAATGAGGAAGTCTCGCAGAATAGTTTCGTTTTTGATGTTGTCAAGTTCAAAAATTGAGGAGGTCTCGCAGAATTGCTGCGTTTTTGATGTTGTCAAGTTCAAAAGCTGAGGAAGTCTCGCAGAATAGCTTCGTTTTCAAGCTTGCAGATAGACAGATAGATAGAGAGATAGAGAGATAGAAAGAAAGAAAGATAGATAGCTAGCTAGATAGATTAGATTAGATTAGATTAGAGTAGAGTAGAGTAGATTAGATTGATAGATAGATAGATAGACAGATAGATAGACAGACAGATAGATAGATATATGGATTAGATAGAGTAGATAGGTTAGATAGATAGATAGCTTGACGACGACAACTACAACTACAACTACCACTACACTACACCACTACTACAGCTACAAATGCAAATATACTACGATACGCTACACTACACTAATTACACTGCACTACACTAAATTAGATCTAATTACATCTAATCACACCTAACTACATCTAGTTACACCTAGTTACATCTAATTGCAACAAATTACATTTGATTACATCTAACTACATCTAATTACATCTAACTAAATCTAACTACACCTAATTACATTTAATTGCATCTAGTTACATCTAATTGCATCTAATTACACTACACTACACTCCACGACACTACATTACACTACATTACACACACAAACTACGCTACACTACACTACACAACACTGCACTGCACTGCACTACACTACACCACACGACACGACACGACACTACACTAACACTACACTACGCTACGCTACACTACGCTAGACTCCCCTACACTACGCTACGCTACGCTACACTGACTACACTGCACTACGCTACGCTACACTAAGCTAGGCCACGCTACGCAACACTACACTACACAATACCACACTAGAGTACGCAACGCTACAGTACACTACGCTAATTACACCACACCACAACTACAACTGCAACTACACTACAGGAATTACACTACATACAACAACAACTCCACTACACTACACTACAGCTACAATTGCAACTGCACCGCACCACACTGCATCCAGCAGTTGTGGTGAGGTGACCACTGCAACCATTGCAACCACTCCAGAAAACACAGCTCTAACCACCTTTCGGTCCATCAGTGGATTCGCTCTGCCATCCGTGAGTCACAGCAACCAACCCAGCCTATAGGTTTCCTATTTTTGAAACTTCCGCCACCGCCTTGTGCGGTAATTGTAGTAATGGTGTAGCGCAGTAGTTGCAGTTGTAGGTGTTGTTGTACTTGTAGCGTAGTGGAGTTGTAGTTGTAAGTTGTAGTTGTAAGTTGTAGTTGTAAGTTGTAGTTGTAGTGTAATTAGTCTTAGCGTAGTGTAGTTACAGTTGCAGTTGTAGATGTGGTGTGGTGTAATTAGTGTAGTGTATTGTGGTGTATTGTAGTGTTGCGTACTGTAGTGGGTATAGTGTAGTGTGGTCTAGTGTATCTTAGTG
>CAMXCT020002744.1:16893-31618 GCA_947184155.2 Cladocopium goreaui | reverse complement strand
CGACATCTCAACTTCCAAAAGTGGTCCGACAATGGTGTGTTTTGTACATTTTTACTTCGAAATGTGCTTCGCGCCACAACGGCGTGCACTTTTTCAACATCTCAACTTCCAAAAGTGGTCCGAGCATGGTGTGTTTTGTACATTTTGACTTCGAAATGTGCTTCGCGCCACAACGGCGTGCACTTTTTCGACATCGCAACTTCCAAAAGTGGTCCGAGAATGGTGTGTTTTGTCCATTTTGACTTGGAAATGTGCTTCGCGCCACTACGGCGTGCAATTTTTCATCTCTCATCTGGCCAGCTGGCTCCGCACCCGCCGCTTTAGCGAGCCTACTTTTCGAGCCTCCGGAGCCACAAATCATTGGAAAAACACAGTGTTTTGCGACTTTCCTACCTTTTCGCACACCTGGATCTTCTTTCTTCTGAGACTTTCTCTTTTGTGATCTTCTTTCTTCTTCTCTTCTCTTCGCTTCTCTTCTCTGGCTCTTCCCATCTTTGCTTTTCATCTGTCCGTATTGTCGGAAGTTTGACTTCTAAACTTCCTTTGATCATTCATTATCTGCAGACTTTGGATCTCCTTCCGGAATTGGGAATCTTGAGACCCGCACGAGGACGAGCCAGGGGTCAACGGCAGGAGACCATGCATATGCGACAGTAACAGTTAGTGACACTTAGTAACGCAGTGCAAACTGGGTAGGAAATGATAGGAATATATAGGAATAGCGTGGAATAGTGCAGGACAGTCGCGCTGCTGTTGGCTGTTTGGATCCAGTCCGCGTAGGGGCTGGCCTGCAGTGCACAGCAGATGTCGGGTTTTCTCTGCAAGAGGAAGGTGTTTCCTTACAGATTCAATTACACACTTTTGGTTTGTATGGCAATTTGTATGGTTTGCTTTTCTAAAAGAGCTCAAGTTTCTACCATCGCCTGGAAAGCATCGCTTCAAACGTAGGCATTGCATGACAGACCTGTCCTTGAAGGTCCAATGTCTTAAGGCTTCCTACTGAAACAGAGCAGAACTGACAACGGCCAATGCAGACAAGACGCTGTGATGAACTGGATTTTCCCTTTGAAGCCTAAGCTCCACCAAACAACAAAGGCTAGAACCTTTGAGAACTGTGCGCAGGAGAAGCACCTGCCTCCTACATCTACATTCCTTGTAAATTCAGAGTTGAAAACAGACTGAGAACCATTCTGCAGATTTCTGCAGCATTCTTCAACCGCTGAGCATACGCGCTGTGCACCTGCTGAGGGCCTAACCTTGTCTCTGGAGACGAGCCTGCAAGAGCTGTAAGAGATGTTTCAAGATGCAGATGCAACAAGCACAAAGATTTGAATGATTCAACGCGACGTGAGGAATGAATGTGAATGAGAGAACCAATAACAAGTTCACAGTCAGAGGCTGGAACTAGACACTTGTTCAACTTTTTCCTACGCTCTCTGCCTCTCAGCTGCTTGGTCTTCTTCATCTTCAGACAACCTCGAGTGAGGTGAAGAATCTTCAGCACAAGCGAGCTGCTGCTCTGGCTGTTGCTGCAGCACCTGCACCTGCTGCTGCATTTGTTGTGGTTGCTGCATTTGCTGCTGAATCTGAAGCTGCATTTGCTGCTGCAGCTGTTGGATTAGTTGCTGCTGCTGCTCGTGCTGCTGCTGCTGCTGCTGCTGCTGCGCTTGCAGCTGTCCTTGGACTGGAAGTTGTTCTTGCTGTTGTTGGAGGAGCAGCAGCAATTGCTGCTGCTGCTGCAAATGTTGCAACGGCTGCTGCAACGGCTGCTGGGGCGCCTGCGGCTGCTGTGGCTGCTGAAGTTGCTGAGTCTGCTCCAAGTGCATCTGCGGTTGCCCAGCTGTAGGTTGCGTTGGTTGTAGCATTGGCTGTAAAACTTGCAGTTGCACAGGTTGCACATGTTGCACAGGTTGCACGGGTGCCCAAGAAGCGGAACTTGCGCTTTGTACAGCCAATGGCTGCTGAAGAACCTGTTGTTGCACTTGCTGCATTGGCGGCTGAGCTGTCTGCAGAGCTTGCATCGGCCCGCCTGGAACCATTCAGACATATTCAGACCGATTTCAGTTCTGGCAACGAAGAAGCGACACAGATTCAGCTGGTCTTGGCAATTCCATAAAGATGTGGGGCCTTTGATTGTTTCTAGTGGAAAACACTTCGTTAGGGTTCACCCCGGAAAGCAATTACTGTATGTAACCGGTTTGGCATCGCCCGCTTTCAGGAAGTGCAAGATACCACCAAATACTGTGATCATAAGTCATAAGCCATCAAATTCTCTCACCAAGGGGGTAAAGGACGAGAGCTAGATGGGAAAGTAAAATAACGAATTGGGCCGATAGCGAAGTGGAGACTAAGTCTGATGATGTTGATGACCTGATTGCGACGATATGGCGACGATGTCCATGGGAGGGACTGAGCCACGGCAAAACTGTTTCAAAAAAACAGGTGGGGGGGGGCGGGGGATACTTATGGATACTTATTATATAACTGCGAAGTATCACGAGATTGGCGATTCCAGCCCTTGCTGAAGCAAGGGGAAATGCAGCTAGAAGAAGCTAGCTTTCGTGACAAATAGAAGCATATAGAAGCATCAAAAAACGTAGTAAAACATCGTATTCGTAAGTCACCCCGGTTCCTTCACTGGAGTCGTCATGGTGCCCAAAGAGCTCAAATGAGCTCAAATGACTCAAATGTGCACAGCATTGCGCAGCGCCCAAATGCAGCTATGGACAGCTCGTGGCTACTCAACTGTTAGTGTCTGCCCGTGTGCTGAGCTGTGCACCCGGAAGACAAGGAGCCTGCCCAATGGCCAGCACACCTTGCGGTTCCTCACAAGGCATGGAATCGGCATGCTGTCGATTGCTGTCAGATGGTGCAGTGGCTTCTCACTTCTAA
Organism: Cladocopium goreaui; assembly: GCA_947184155.2. Lineage (NCBI taxonomy): Eukaryota > Dinophyceae > Suessiales > Symbiodiniaceae > Cladocopium > Cladocopium goreaui. Next base: position 28,726 of record CAMXCT020002744.1, on the reverse strand, counting down.
TTTTTTGTGGGCTGAAGTGGGTATAGAGGATCTGATATGTGGCGAGTCTTCTCTGTTTCCTAATGGGGCTTCGAACCTCCATACCGAATTCTGATATATAGGCAAGACAGGCAGGCTTTTGCTATGGCACAATTCTGTAAAAGGTTGTAACATAGCTATGCAGCATGTGCGTACAGCAGAAATCAATATCATCCTATTAAGTCTAATAGAAAAAAATTGAAACAGGTTGAAACCAACATGTTTCGTTTATGCGCGAGGCGCACAGGCCCCCGAGAAACTGTGGCTTTGCAACCAATATAAGAATACTGCAAGATACTGCAAGTCTGCACGTGTTTCAGGATCCGTGTCAGCTGCTCGTCCTGTCCTGCGCAGCATGCCTCATGCTGGCAGCAAAGAGTACAAAACGCTCACAAAAACTTTTCAAATGAGAAACGCACAATCTTTGACATGCAATTTTTTCAACGTCCGAATATAATCAATAAATATATATATATATATATATTTGAATATAACGATTTCTGAAAAAAACTTTGGACATCTGTGGACTCAAAACAAAAACTTCTGGCTGGAAAGGTGCTCTAGCTAAAAAAGACTTCCAAAATCTACACGCGCTGGTTCAAAGAATCAAAGAACGGTGGAGCCAATGCGATTTGTTTGGGCGGTGCGAATCGATGCGCGAAACGCGCCTTGCACTTCCGGCAAATAGATCCACAAAATTCCACAAACTCATACCCCAATCGCGCCGTGGTTTTCAATGGGATTGATGAGTGCAGGGCTTGGGCCCAGTATCGCAATGCTGAACTTCATTCTTTGGATGGCGGAAGGATTTGACAACAGGGACTAAATGTCGCGAAATACCAATCTCTTGATGTACAAGGAACAACCATCAAAAAACACAATTGCACCTTCCCACATCATCCCAAACCCAATCACATTTAGTGACATGTAGGCCTGCAGTTGGTGACAAACAAATTAGAAGTAACACTGACTATAATATACTATAATATACTATTACAGTCTATTATGCTGGTATGATATCGGGGTGCCAATTCATTATGTGATAATGTGCAGCAATTTTAGAGCAGTCTAGCTTTTGTGCATAGGGCCTCAGGCTTTAAAATGCACAAAAACAATGAGAACTGGTTCTGTGCGTTTCCAGCCAATTGAGGGCGGATTGGCATCCAAGTTCATCCAAATTCGAAGACCCTCAGAAACGCCTCTTTAAAAAGGGGTCAGGAAATTCTTTTTAGATAGAGGTATTTTAGAGGGAAGGTGCCCAAATATTGAGTGTTCTTCTTCTTTTATAGTATTCCATAGCATACATAATATAATATATATTCCTTAAATTTCCTTAAGCTTTTTCCTTAAGCTTCCTCAAAACTCCTTAAAATTCTTTTAAAAGATTCTTGAAAATCCCTTCAAATTCCCTAAAATTCCTTGAATTTTCGTTAAACATCCTCAAGCTTCCTTAAAATTCGTTTAACAATTCCTTAAAATTCCTTCAAGTTCTTTAAAAATCCTGAAAATTCTTGAACATTTCGTTAACATTCCCTAGAATTCCTTGGAATTCCTTAACATCTTTAAAATTCGATGATCTAAAAATACATGCCCAATAAAATCGATATAAAGAGATCCTGGAAAAGCACTGGTTCCATTCTGTAATAAAATGCTCCAAACACTCAATTTTTGCAATAAAATTAGAATGGAATTTTAACGTTAAAAATCATCAGGATTTCCCTGGCCAATAAAATGCTCAGACCAACCCCTTAACAATAAAATGACTAACCTGACTTCAATTTTGAAATTCCAATTCATTACGGATCTCGCTTAGACTATGCACAAGTCATCCATTTCTAGTGTGGAAATTGCCACGGGATAGTATAATGGTGTTATATGATTTTATCATTGGAAATGACGCGTCCTCAACCATTGAACCTGAACTCTCTAAATGGCTGGATACACATGCACATAGCGGCAACACCGAAAATGCAAGGGCATGTAAAGAGGAAACAACTCGCTTGCAGGTTGACTTGCCAATCACAGATACCGTTCTGAGTCTAAGTATTCCTAAGCCTAGCCAGCCAACCAACAAAAACACACGCAGAATCGGAATCAATTTCAAGTGAGCTGCGGAGATTGCTGGATGGCAAAGAAGCAGCCTCACTGAAAGTTGAAAACGTGTTTTGTCAAATCATGCCATTTTCGCATGAAAACTGGAGATCTGTTTCGAGTTTTGCAAAATATCCATCAAAATGTGAGGCTACGAATTAGTAAGTATGCGATTGTTTGAAGATGTTTGAAGTTATGCCGGTGAAAATGAATCCGGTCAAAGGCAAACTATGCTGATAGTGCTTTTGGGTTCCTTCAATGGTTTTGACTCCCAAACATTTCGACGTTTCTGCCAATCATATTGGGGATAAACAAAGCACCACAGGCCTGTTGGCCAACGTTGGCCAACTGTATGGTTTAATCTTTGGGCGTGGTTTCCCTTTTGCACCTTCCATTCCAGAAGCACCCTGCTGGATGAAGCCGTTTGGCATCGACCCTGGCAATCCTGGCAAAGCAGCACCACATATGTCATATGCCAAACCGTTTGCCACAACATCACTGTACGATTCGATGCTGGTGATGATAACGGCGACGAGGATATTGTTGACGACGATGACGACGATGGTGGTGATGACGACGATGATGATGATGATGATAATGATGATGATGATAATGATGATGACGACGACGACGACGACGATGATGATGTTGATGACGTTGGTTATCGTGTTGACGATGAGGATGAGGATGATGATGATGATGATGATGATCATGATGATGATGATGATGAAAATGATGATGATGATGAAGATTATGCTGATGACTATTATTACTTTCATGATTAAGACGATGATGATGATGATAATGATGATGGTGATGATGATGATGATGACGATGACGATGAGGATGATGATGATGATGATGATGATCATGAGGATGATGGTGGTGATTTCCGCTCTTGATTCATGTGTTGGTTGCTTTTGATGTCCCTGGTTGTTGCTGTGGTGCTGGCCCTAGTTTTTGAGTGCTTGTTCGCTCGCTTACTGGCCGAGTGGCCACAGGGCGCCAGACTCTTCATAAATCCCAAGAGCATTCTGCTTCTCCTGTGAAACGAATACTCTCGAATGCTAGCAACAAACTTTTAGCGCCTGCCGCTGCTCCTGCACCCTTGCTGCTACTCTCGCTGCGCTACTAGGATGGCATCTACAGCATTCACCACCCACCGACAACACAACTACAGTATCATCCATCCCTATGCTGTCGACAGCAGCAGCAGCAGCAACAGCAGCAGAAACAGCAGCAGCGGCGGCGGCGACGGTGACTGAATGACCCTGCAACCAGGTACCATACCAAATCACTCCCCGCAAAATGGAAACATGATAAACATGGAAAAAATGAGAAAGGAACAGACATGGGTAAAATCTGCAATTCCACGCTGATGGTCCAATCTGGCCTGCTGCTATTCCAGCTACGGGTTGCACATATGCCTGCGCTGGCATCGCCCTTAGTTCGCAAAGGCGTGTTGCTGCAACCTCTGACTTGGATCCTTCTTCAGTTCGCAATCAGAAGCCCCGGTTGTTTGCAAAGACATCGGCGGACCACACTGCCGCTCAGAAGAGAATTCCGCAAGGTTTCGGACATTTGGTCTAGTCGGAAACTTCCAATGGATCAGACAAATTCAGTTCGTGCCCTCAATGTCTGCATCGTGCCAAAATCTACGCCGGCTGTAGGTGTGGTGCTACAGTATCTAGTTGGAATCTGCGAAGATTTATATATTCCAGCTCCGCCCCATCTTGCCCAAGCAGCATTGCTCCTTCAGGTTTCTGGATGTCCTTCAGGCAGGACACAGGGTTGAAGTTGCTTAGCAGTCAGATTTGCACCTTCTTGAGACACGACATGACAAAACATCGAACAAACGTAGCTCTGAACTAGACAGGGATAATTTGCCCCCTTCCCCTCCTATCTTGTCCCAGCAACGAGCATTTAGAGCCACATTTTGAAGACAGACTCTCATGATCTCTCATGACTTTAGTGGACCTGCCGTCCCTTGATTCAATTTTCGAATGCAATCCTAAACCAAGCAGCAGGTGGTGTGGGTTCCTACGCGATCTTGCGTTCCAAACTGTGCGTATTACTGCAATTCGTAACACCCTTGCAATAAATCTATATAAATCTTCCGACGCAAGCATCTCACGAAGTGCATCTAGCAAGGCTTGAATACCTGGGAACTGGGAACTATTTTTTTTCTTCAGTTTGGAGGCACAACACGCTCAGCAGCTGCTATTGCCAGCGAACTGCGATACCTTCTTGCTCTATCAGGTCAATCACCCAATTTACTCCCAGCTAATGGCTCACTCAACACACAGCTTTGAACAAACATGACGAAACAACGTCATGATTCTGAAAGGGCTATAGCTGTTGCAGTTTTCGACTCGTCGACTGCACGCATCTCTTGCCCATGCTAATGTTTTCCTAAGGGCTAGCAAGGATTCGCAGTGCCAACAGCCTGCGACGTATTACAGTAGTTTTTTCTTAAAGCGTTGGAACACAATTGCGCCAACTGCAGGCAGCCATTTGCCCATGACTTTTTACAGGTTCATCATGCAGCAACTGCAGCATGAGCCGCATGGATGACTGGCATTGTCCAAACTTGGCTGCAGCTTGTGAAGTGCCGCGCATGTCAAACTTGTCAAACTATTGGAAAAAACCTGTTTAAAGGCTCCAGGAAAAGCATTGGTTGCCATTAGGGCCAGGGGACCTCTACGATGCAAATCACGCCAGAACTGTTCTTAGCGTCTCAGCACAATCAGCACGGGCTCACCTGCGTAGGTGTAGACTGCAAAAAACCTCCTGGCGAGAGCAAAGCAAGAATCCGATAATGATTGAAATGGCATCAAGTTCATCATTTTTTCATGCTTGTATTCACATGCATTCGCGCTTGATGAGAGTTTTTGAACCATATGCCATTCTACTAAGATTCTCGAAAGGAGACCGGGCCGTGACTATATCAATTGATGTAAATCGCGTGATTGGGCTCAAGCGTTCCAATTGCATCCAATTGCTGTTAAAACAATAAGTCAAGTTGGCTACCGCTAGCAGTTGACAACCATGAAACGCTTCAGAAAGACCGCATGCCACTGTTGAGGCACGGCATGCGCATCCAGCAACGGCTGAAACCCTGCACGGTAGTGGATCTTTGCCAATCAACGTTGAGACATATCTGCTGGCAGTATTGTCGTTTGTTTGTTTGTTTGTTTGTTTGTTGGTTGGTTGGTTGGTTGGTTGGTTGTTGCTGCAGGTGGTTGGTGGTTGGTTGTGGTGGCTGTGGTGGCTGTGGTGGCTGTCGTGGCTGTGGTGGTTGTGACTGTTGTGACTGTTGTGACTGCTGTGACTGGTTGTGGTGGTTGTGGTGATTTTGGTGGTTGGGGTGGTTGTTGTTGTTGTGGTTGTTGTGGTAGTGGTGGTTGTTGTGGTAGTGGTGGTTGTGGTGCTAGTTACTAGTTGTAGTTGTAATGGTACTGGTAGTGGTAGTTGTTGCTGCTGCTGATATATGGGCTTTGATGCTGCCTTCTAATGAAGCTATTATTTTCCGAACATTTGGTAAACACGGGCAGCCACCACCACATTCATCTGCAACAAGGCTGGATGCCCTGGATTTTTTATTTTTTGCAGAATTGAATCTGTTATATAGTTTGGCTGCAAAGGGAAAGCGGTCAGCTGGGTCGGCCGGGTCCACCTGCTTTCTTGAGTATGATCTTTGCATGGTGAATCGAGCATACATAGGCCAGCAGCCCTTCTGAAAAAGCTTTTTTTCCGCTTGTCTGCCGTCTGAGCCTGTCCTTTGACTGTATATTTCCCAAACTTAAAAAAAAGGACGACAACGCATTATTTGAAGAGAGACTGGCCGTTTCCTTTAGAGCGCTCCTGGGAGGTTTGTCTGGGATTGATGTTGTTCTCGCTTGCGTATCCTGGCAAAGCACTTCTGAGGCTCAAGCATGTCCAAAGACTGAAACTCTTGGATAGTGTTGGCTATATGGTTGGAGAAACTGAACGGACAACTGCCCAATGAGATGTTCTTCTGTATGAGAGCTCCAAGGCTTCTTCAACCCCACCACAGCTTCTACACGATTCTACATCCATCTACATCAACAACTTTGCTTTGCATCAGTCAGGATGCTGCCGCTGTACAACACCAGTGCTTGGGTGACCCACAGTCCTTGCAGCATGGCTCTGTATTCGCGGGGCGCCCTGACTACTCCCAGAGGCACTGCCTTGGTTTGGGTTTGGCACGGTTGGATCTCGCAACGTGCATCCCATCATGTATCAATACATGGCAATGTATGATGTATGCACAGCAGTGCACGCTTGACGGCGTACTTGAACAAACATATTTCAGGTGTAAAACTCCACCTGATACATTTAGCGACCATTCAGTTCGAACCACTTGACAAACAAAGCCTGTTTGTGCCCAGTTGCTGTCACCAAAAATGTAGTGGGAGACGCGCTCCCTGTCCGTCCAAGAAACCACGGTTTGAACATTTCTCATATGCTACTGCCCCAACCAAGACTTTGTATCAATTACAGTAAGTGGACAAATCAAGAGTCTGCATATTGAAAATTTCAGGACGTCCTCAGATGAATTTATAATATATATATATTTATATAAAACTGCGAAACACCACATAACACCATCTACTCTCAACATCTTTTGGTTCAGCCGTTTGTTTCAGCGCTTGCAAGCGACAACCGCCGTCACGAAATGTATATACAAAACGCATCGATTGGACGCACGCAAACTCCCAGACAAACAAAAAATACATTTTCGAAACTGAAAGTGAGTGGCTCCAGCACCTCGTCAAATCTTTAGAGCAGTCTATTCTAACCGAATCTAATCAGCACCCCAAATCATCAACTGCAGATCTCGCCAAAAAACTTTGACTTTTATTGACTCTCCTCTCCACAGCGGCTCCACTTCCACTGGGATGGAAACTTCATCCTCCATATCTTCCATATTTGCCCTTAGGCCTTCCAGGCTTAAAAAAACTGCGCTCGTCTATGCTGCTCTCGGCTTCACTGCCTCAGCGACTTGCGGAAGGACGCAACGCGAAAGCACATGAAAACATAAAACCCACACATCAAGAGTCTTCACAAAGGTTTGGCAAACGAAAAAACCCCTGTGAACAGAAGTCTGTCACATCCAGCCACCGGTACAGTAGTTACAGTAGTTGCTCACCAATGCTACAACAACATGTTATAGCATGCTAATATATGCTAGTATGATGTGGTCTGTAACATTTTGTAACATAGTACTAAAGATACTAAAGCAACTTTTCCCCAGATAGCGAAGCTATTAAGGGTCTTACTTCAATTATAGGATGAGTTGGATATGTGCGTTTTGGAGCGGCATGTTGGTGCCGCTGCAGGGTGCTGCTGTTATAGTGGTAAAACTTCATATAATATATACTATTCTAACGCGGGGGGTCCCGGGGTCCCGTGGGGGTCGGTGACCAATGAAGACACCTCCCCGGGACCCGTGTAAACGTACCCGCAGGACTTCGGTGGTGCACCTGGGCGCATTTAAGTCGCAGCTGGTGGCCACCGTAGTCCTATATATATATATATATATAGAATTATATATATATGTGTGTGCATTCATCCTTGTATAAGTAACTAATCTAGTTGCATGTTACAGGACTCAGTTCCTGACGGATCTATTCAAAGATTCATTCTTGTCTAGTGCAATATCCATGGTGGCTCCGACATGGTGCCATGGAGCCAATGGAGGCAACCCTTTTTAGGGTGACTGTCGACTGACTGGATTTCGGAATTGACATTTTTCAATTGGCAATTCATCTAAGTAAAGGGAAACAGATGGCCTTTCGTTTATCAGCCATTTTGTGATGTCCTGCGGCTCCCGCTGTCCTTTATGAACCCTTGGAACCGGAACAACCAGAAACGTCTTTTTTCGATCACTGCAGCTCCATCTTTGGAAGTGAAACATGACCAAGAGAAAGGTCGCAGGCAGGCACGCACTTTCCAGGTTTGGTGACTCTTTCTTTTGATGGTTGTCTGGTGAGGTCAAACATATTGTGCACCTAATTCGTTTGAACTCGTACAGCTGTTTTATGCCCTTTTGGGCTGACCTGACTACCGTCCCGGCAAGGGAATAACGCACGACATTTAGGTACATTGGAGCTGAGTCCTTTTAACCTTGTTTTCTTTCTTTCACCAACTAGTCCCCCATTGGTCCCCTATTTCATGCGTTCTTCCCTCTCCAGGTAGGTCGGGCCCGTCGCGTGCTTAGGTTTGTGTAGGTTTTCGCTGTGTCAGGTTGGTTCAGGCGCTTCCGTCTTCCCCCCCCTCCGCTGGTCTTGTTCCGTGTCCTTCGACCCTCCGCTTTTCTCTTTCCTTGCCCTTTCAGGGTTTGCCCGCTTCGGGCCAGGTGTGTCGGTGTGTGTTCTCTCTTTCTTCTTTTGCGTTCCCCTCTTCGCGTTCTGGTTAAGTAATCTTTCATTTCATTTTCATGTTCATCTCACCTTCGTTCCCCCCTCATTCTCATCTTCACCTCATCTTCCTTGGCACCACCCTGCCAAAGGCAGGGTGTGTGTGTGTGGGGCACGTCTGTATAGACGTAAAACTTCATATAATATATACTATTCTAACGCGGGGGGTCACCGGGGTCCCGGGGAGGTCGGTGACCAATGAAGACACCTCCCCCGGGACCCGTGTAAACGTACCCGCAGGACTTCGGTGGTGCACCTGGGCGCATTTAAGTTGCAGCTGGCGGCCACCGTAGTCCTATATATATATATAAATATATATATATATGTATTCATCCTTGTATAAGTAACTAATCTAGTTGCATGTTACAGGACTCAGTTCCTGATGGATCTATTCAAAGATCCGTTCTTGTCTAGTGTGTGTGTGTGCGCGCTTTCGTGCTGGCTGCTGCTCCCGGGTGCTGCTGTTAGAGCGGTGTGTGTGCTTTGGAGGTGGCCTGCTGGTGCCGCTGCAAGGTGCTGCTGCAGGGTGCAGCTTCAGCGTGCTGCTGTTAGAGCGTTGCGTGCGCTTTGGAGCTGGCCTGCTGCAGGGTGCCGCTGCAGGGCAGCAGCTGGTGTCAGAGTGGTGTGCGCGCTTTGGAGCTGGCTTGCTGGTGCCCCTGTGCAGGGTGCCGCTGCAGGGTGCTGCTTCAGGTGCTGCTGTCAGAGTGGTGTGTGTTGCAGCCGTTGCAGGGTGTCGTTGCTGGGTACCGTGTGCGCTTTGGAACTGGCTTGCCGGTGCCGCTACAGGGTGCGGGTGCAGGGTACTGTTGTCAAAGGAGGGCTGTCTACATCTTAGGAACTTGGGTGCTGCTACTGGGCACTGCTGTCAGAGTGCGGTGTGCGCTGTGAAACTTGGGTGGTGTCGGCTGCAGGTGGTGGCCGCGAGATGTCTATGGCAGTGTGGGCATGGGCCCCTGATGGAGATTATGTTTATGTTGTAGCAAAAAAGGTGAGCGCTTGGTTGCCACCAAAAAATATATTTGGCTATCTGGGGCCTATGCTGGCGCGATTTCTGTCATCAGTTGGATGCCCCATTTTTTGGCACCAAACGATTGGAGCGCCCTTCTTCTCGCTTCGCGCCGGTGTTGTTCCCCCTGGCCGTCGGCAAGTCAACATTACTAAAGTCAGAGACGGACCGCATCCACAACCTCTACAGGGGCCCCACCGGCATAGAATGACAGATAATTGATTCAAGGCAAATCAATGCTGTTTCAATCACGCCTCGTGATTGAAAAGGTTTATGAATTTGTCTGAACCGAAAAAGAAAGGTAAAAACAGCATTCAATTTGCTTCCTAAACGCTGTTAAACATCTTCAAGACTTCAGTGCGAATCTTTTGTGCAGGCGAAGCGCAGGTTGATCAAACATCAACGGCCCTCGTTCCACGGGGAAACTCGCACGAGTTCAGCGCGTGGGATTCGCGCGGTAGCAAAATGCCAAATCACTAAGGGGCAGGTTGCGTGAGCACGGGAGGGGGATGGACCAGGGGGCAGCGGAAGGAATTGGAAGGATGTGCGCCTTACAAAAAGGAATTTGCAGCAGTATGCAGCATAACATGGAAAAACGAGGTGGCGGCACATGGATCGCATGGTTGCCTCGGGCACATAAACATGCATAGGAATACAAAATTAACGAAGGAAGTTTAGAAGTCAAACTTCCAACATCTTCCTACAATAATATGGAGAGATGGAAAAGCAGAGGTGGGAACAGGCAGAGACGAGAAAAGAAGAAGAGAGAAGATCAGAGAAGAGGAAAAGTGAGAAGTAAAAAAATGCAGGTGCGCGAAAAGGTAGAAACGTGGCGGCTCACGGTGTTTTTCCAATGATTTGTGGCTCTGGAGGGTCGAAAGGTAGGCTCGCTAAAGCCGCGGGTGCGCGGCCATCTGGCCAGATGAGAGATGAAAAATTGCACGCGGTTTTGGCGCGAAGCACATTTAGAAGTCAACCTGTGGAATGCACACCATGTTCGGACCACTGTTTGGACTTTTAGATGTCGAAAAAGTGCGCGCCGTTTTGGCGCGAAGCACGTTTCCAAATCAAAATATACAAAGCACCGCAGTGTCGCAACACTTTTGGAAGTTGAGGCGTCGAAAAAGTGCACGCCGTTGTGGCGCGAAGCACAGTTCCAAGTCAAACCGTGCAAAACACACCAGCTTCGGAGCACTTTTTGAAGTTGAGAGGTCGAAAAAGTGCACGCCGTTGTGGCGCGAAACACATTTGGAAGTCAAAATGTACAAGGCACACCATGTTCGGAGCACTTTTGGACGTTCAGATGTGGTTTTGCGTGGCAGGCGCAAGGGATTCTGCACCTTGGCAAAAGTGAACAAACGTGAAGTTTTTATCGTATGTCCAAAAACGATGGCAAGCGTAGGGCATTTGAAGTCGATCTGGAAAGATGCATTTCGCGTGGCAGGCGCAGTACGAAAGACATGTTCATCAGAGATGTTAGGAGGTCAGGCCGCCGATTTCCTGAGAGGGGTTGCAGTTTGGAGCATCAGATCAGATCTTCAGGTTTGCTAAGACGATTTTGCGTGACACATGCAACACTTCGTATGACCTGGCATCACTTTTTCGTGGCAGGCGCAATACTTTAGAGACATGGACTGGAAAAATCGCGAAGCGCATTGGCACGAGGTCGTCAGCTCTGCACCCAACTCTCCATTCATTATTGAAGGACATCTCGCAGAATTGCTTCGTTTTTGATGTTGTCAACTTAAAAAATGAGGACGTCTCTCAGAATAGCTTCGTTTTTGATGTCGTCAAGTTCAAAAAACCAGGTGGTCTCGCAGAATTGCTGCGTTTTTGATGTTGTCAAGTTCAAAATTTGAGGAAGTCTTGCAGAATTGCTTCGTTTTCGAGCTTGCAGATAGACAGATAGATAGATAGACAACTACAACTGCAATTGCAGCTACAACTACCCCTACACTACACTAAAAATACAGCTACAAATGCATATACACTACGGTACTTAACACTACACTAATTACACTACACTACACTAACTACACAACAACAACCACAACCACAACAACAACAACAACAACAACTACTACTAGTTGTACTAGTAGTACTAGTAGTAATAGTAGTACTACTACAGTAGTAGTAGTAGTAGTAGTAGTAGTAGTAGTAGTAGCAGGAGTAGTAGTAGTAGTAGTAGTAGTAGTAGTAGGAGTAGTAGGAATAGTATATAGTAGTAGTATATAGTAGTAGTATGTAGTAGTAGTATGTAGTAGTAGTATGTAGT
>CAMXCT020002744.1:7500-16793 GCA_947184155.2 Cladocopium goreaui | reverse complement strand
AGTAGTAGTAGTAGTAACAGTAGTAGTAGTAGTAGGTAGTAGTAGGTAGTAGTAGGTAGTTATAGTAGTAGTTATAGTAGTAGTTATAGTAGTAGTTATAGTAGTAGTTATAGTAGTAGTTATAGTAGTAGTTATAGTAGTAGTTATAGTAGTAGTTATAGTAGTAGTTATAGTAGTAGTTATAGTAGTAGTTATAGTAGTAGTTATAGTAGTAGTTATAGTAGTAGTAGTAGTAGTAGTAGTAGTAGCAGTAGCAGTAGCAGTAGCAGTAGCAGTAGCAGCAGCAGCAGCAGCAGTAGTAGTAGTAGTAGTGGTGGTGGTGGTGGTAGTAGTGGTAGTAGTGGTAGTAGTAGTAGTTGTTGTAGTAGTAGTAGTAGCAGTAGTAGTAGTAGTTGTTGTTGTGGTTGGTTGTAGTTGCCGTTGCAGTTGTAGCTGTAGTTGTAGTGTTGTGTGATTGTAAATGTAGTTGTAGTTGCACATGTAGTTGTAGTTGAAGTGTAGTTGTAGTTGTGCTGTAGTGGTAGCTGATGTAGTTGAAGCGTAGTTAGTTGAAGTTGTAGTTGTATCTGTAGTCGTAGTTGTACTGTAGTCGCAGTTGTCTAATATACCTGCAAGCTTGAAAACGAAGCTATTCTGCGTGGCTTCCTCAATTTTTGAACTTGGCAGCATCAAAAACGCAGCACTTCTACGAGACTTCCTCAATTCTTGAACGTGACACCAGGAGAAGGAAAGAAAAAGAAGCAAAAGGAGAATGAGCAAAAGGAGAGAAGGGGAGGAGCAGGAGCAATAGGGGCAGTAATGATAAATTGGTGTGGCTCTTTTGCTATTGCTGGTTGCTGTAATTTTTTTGGTTTTGAAAGCCGGGTATGTTACAAAAAAGAGAGAGGCCTTCATGGGGTATGATGCGGGAGTATGATTCGGGGTATGATTCGGGGGTATGATTCGAGGTGCATCTACTTCTGGTCCCTTTAAAACTTTGAACCCACCAAAAAACACAAAAAAACACATACCCGTTACATGTGGAATTTTTGATACACGCATTTACAATATATTTTTCATTATCCGATCCAGGCAGAGCCGGGCATGCCGGGTGAGAGAGGGGTGCATTTTGTGAACATCGCCTGGGGATGAATGTTTCTATACTATACAAACTCACATGTGAGAATTTTGATTCAAACCTATACCAAGTTTTCATCGAGATTGTATCAAGTGATTTGGTTTGTCTCAGCCTTTGAGTCAAATTTGCGAATATCTTCACAAAATATGCCTTTGAGCATTTGAGCACCAGATCAACTAGATTGAGAAAATTTATGTTTCCTCTTCAAAAAACTGAATGAGTGACATTGAATCGCACCATCCGTCAAATGAGGTCGACCTGGCCACACCTTCCCTGAAGAAAATAAAAAATCTTAGAAAGCGCGAAGCCGGTTCATATTATCTCATATTCTGTCAGAACATTTCAATCAACAGCTACATTGAGCACACTTGGGTGAACAGTTCACAGGGCGCGCTTGTGTCTTTAACGTTCTTTAGCTTCTTCTTGGGAGGGTCTGTGCACGTGCATATTCTGTTTGAAGCTTACGTGGTCAAAGTGGCTGTGTGCTTCTGGCCCAACCCACGTGGCAGGTGACAATAAGACTTGCAGCTCAAAGGGAGGAACGAGACTATGTATCAGAAGAAACCAGAAAGAACATGAGAAGACACAAATAATGATGCAAACGCCACTCTTCCAGGATGCCCTCAACCGCAAACTCGAAATATGGAATCTGACTGGAAATCAAACATAATCAGCACAATATCAGCACAATCAAGCGTAGCCCAGCTGGAAATCAAAACCTGGGCCATTTGGAAAGTGCAAGAAAAAGGCCAGCCGATCTGCCCAGGAGGTGCGCCTCTTTCGCTGCAAACCGTGATGGGATCCATAGTTGCTGCTGCCAGCTTCGCTACCTCGGTGATGGTGGAACTTAGCCATCGAAGTGGCATTACATAATCAATCAATCAATCAATCAATCAATCATTCAATCAATCAATCCCCTTGAAATTCACCCCAAGGGGTCTTGCAAAACGCCCACAACAGAATGGGTGCAAGTGAAACTTTCTCCATACAAAATGGTAGGGCTTGGTGCACCAACTAGCTCTTTGCAGCACCCCCGTATTTTGTAGGGAGTATATTTCGCCCCGATTTTTAATTTCTTTTTGTCTAATTCTTTCTGAATATGAGTCTTGCTTGCATGCTTGGGACCTGATCCCCTTAAAGGGCATCATTTTGGAAGAACCTGTTAATCTGCCTTTTCCCTGCATTTTTCTCTCTCAGCCCTCAATTGTCTTTAAGGAGTGAGCAACCATCCTTTTCGTAAGGAAGTGGGCTCACTGATATTTGCTGCCTGTCTTTTTACAATTTTTTACCATTTTGACAAAGAGTCTTGGAAAGCCAGGCTGACTCGGACAAGTGGCATGGCGTTCCATTCTGAGATCTTAGTACTTGCAACTCTGCTGCTGCTTACATTTGGCGTTACATGCTCTTGTGAAATGTTGAAGTGCATATCGGCTGCCCAGGCTCGCACAAAGTGTGTGTCCGCGTTCTGGGATCAAGCTGGACCGCGGCATTTTTTCCAAAAAAGAACCGTATAAAGTGGCTCTTGTGAAATGTTGACATGCATTTCAACTGCGCAGGCTCGCACAAACTGTGGTCCTAGGTTCTGGGGTGTGGCATTTTTCCTGCAAAGTTCAGTTTTAATATGACAAATTGGCTCTTGTGAAATGTTGACGTGCATGTCGACTGCGCCGGCTCGCACGAAGTGGGCACCTAGGTTCTGGGCTCGGGCACTTGCCCTGCAACTTTCAACACAAAGCGGCTCTTCTGACATGTCTAAGTGCATTTCGACAGCGCAGGCTCGCGCAAAGTGTCGTCCTAGGTCTTGGGATCGGTCCTCCTCCTCAGCATCATCATCCTCAACATCATCATTCTGAACATCATCTTCCTCCCCCTTCGCATCATCATCCTCAACATCATCATCCTCCACCTCATCTTTCGCAAAATCATCCTCCTCCACCTCATCTTTTGCAACATTATCGTCCTTTTCATCCTCCCTCCTTCTCAACATCATCATCCTCCAGCTTGTCAAGTGCGTGTCCACGTTCTGAGTCAAGCTGGGCCGCAGCACTTTTCCTGTACATTTTCGTATAAAGTGGCCCTTGTGAAGTGCTGACATGCATTTGGACTGCGCAGGCTCGCGCAAAGTGTGGTCCTAGGTTCTGGGGCGCGGCATTTGTCATGTAAATTTCCGTATAAAGTGGCTCTTGTGACGTGTTGAAGTGCTTTTCGACTGCGCAGGCTCGCACAAAGTGCGTGTCCGCGTTCTGACTCAAGCTCGTTAAAAAAGAACGCATGGAAGAATTTTTGGTTTCCGAGTGACAGAGGCTGCAGAGGCTTATGGAGGTCTGTTTTACTGCGGTCGCGAAAGGCTGCGACAGCGCAGCAAAAGGTTCTGCAAAAGGTCTAGAATATACCACTATTTACATGAGACATGTGATAGTTTTCATGCTTGGCAGCTGCGCTTGCATTATTGAAACTGCTGATACTGCTGTGGCAACCGTTGAACAATAATTTCCGGATTTGGTCTGCAAGCAGGAATGCCACGACGGCTTCCACGGGAATTTGTTCAAACATAGGAATGGATTTTAGTTTTGTTCCGTGTTGTTACATGTACTATGATACTAGGACACCCTGATTTGTATATATATCAGCAGAATCACCAAAGTCGTCCTATCAAACATGAGTAAAGATCGCTGTTTTCAAGTGAGAGAAATCCGCGAAAGCTTTGCGAATGTTTGCGAAAGGTGAGTCTGCCAGGGTCCAGCCCTAGCCCAAAGTGCTGCTAGTACAGGTTGCAATGTCGCAACTTCAACTATCCTAATTTAAAAGAAAACGTCTGAAGTTGTTCTTGTGTCGGACAACCTGTGATAAAACAACGTGGTTGAGCGCCTGCAATTTTTACAAGCGATGTCTCCGTTACAATTCCTATGGAAAATCCCTAGTACGAAACAAGCACACAAAAAAACATCCCTGTCCCTATTCCGGTCGCGCGCGAAAAGTTCCCGAAAGGTTCGCGAAAGCGTGGTGAAAGGTTTTTTTAGGGATCCATAATTTTGAACAACCCGGAATTGTCGACTTTGCGATCTGTCATCCTGGAAGGAATATGAGAGAGCGGGGGCGGGTAACATGAGTCTTGTGGATTTCACGGCTGGAAGCTTTGGCTGAAACTGGTGTGCTTCCTTGCTGTATGCAATTGAAGGCTTCAAAAAAGAGGCAGCTATAAGCCATTCTGACTTCTAAGAGCCTTACCCCTACTACTGTATATCAGTATTCAAACATTAGTCAGTCAAACCACAAAAGATCTACTGAATCTATTGGTAATAGTCCAGGAGCTCTAGTTTGCCCTCCCTATGTTGCCTATGAGGATTCTCCCAAAGATTGCAGCCAGCCCATCAAATTTCCTGAATCTCACATTTCCCTCCCCTTGCGTTCCAGATTATCCCGGCAAGAGACCCCAAACAGTGCGGCGGGGTGGGAGGATAACGTATGACAATGTTGATGATGATGATGATGACGATGATGACGATGACGATGTTGCGGACGATGATGTTGAGGATGATGATGTTGAGGATGGTGAGGCGCAGGAGGATGATGTGGAGGATGTCAAGGAGGATGAGGATGAGGATGAGGATGAGGATGATTATGTTGAGGAGGATGGGGATGAGGATGATAATTTATCAATAATGCGGAAGATGAAGTGGAGGAGGACAAGCTGGAGGATGATGATGTTGAGAAGGAGGGAGGATGAAAAGGACGATAATGTTGCAAAAGATGAGGTGGAGGAGGATGATTTTGCGAAAGATGAGGTGGAGGATGATGATGTTGAGGATGATGATGCGAAGGGGGAGGAAGATGATGTTCAGAATGATGATGTTGAGGATGATGATGCTGAGGAGGAGGACCGATCCCAAGACCTAGGACGACACTTTGCGCGAGCCTGCGCTGTCGAAATGCACTTAGACATGTCAGAAGAGCCGCTTTGTGTTGAAAGTTGCAGGGCAAGTGCCCGAGCCCAGAACCTAGGTGCCCACTTCGTGCGAGCCGGCGCAGTCGACATGCACGCCAACATTTCACAAGAGCCAATTTGTCATATTAAAACTGAACTTTGCAGGAAAAATGCCATGCCCCAGAACCCAGGACAACAGTTTGTGCGAGCCTGCGCAGTCGACATGCACGTCAACATTTCACAAGAGCCACTTTATACGTTTTTTTTTGAAAAAATGCCGCGGTCGAGCTTGATCCCAGAACGCGGACACACACTTTGTGCGAGCCTGGGCAGCCGAAATGCACTTCAACATTTCACAAGAGCATGTACAGTAATGCCAAATGTAAGCAGCAGCAGAGTTGCAAGTACTAAGATCTCAGAATGGAACGCCATGCCACTTGTCCGAGTCAGCCTGGCTTTCCAAGACTCTTTGTCAATATGGCAAAAAATTGTAAAAAGACAGGCAGCAGATATCAGTGAGCCCACTTCCTTACGAAAAGGACGGTTGCTCGCTCCTTAAAGACAATTGAGGGCTGAGAGAGAAAAATGCAGGGAAAAGGCAGATTAACAGGTTCTTACAAAATGATGCCCTTTAAGGGGATCAGGTCCCAAGCATGCAAGCAAGAAAAAATCCGCACCCCAGATTGAGCCCAGAACGCAGACACAAACTTGCACGAGCCTGCGCAGTCGAAAAGCACTTCAACACATCACAATGTACGGAAATTTACAGGACAAATGCTGCGCCCCAGAACCTAGGACCACACTTTGCGCGAGCCTGCGCAGGCGAAATGCATGTCAACATTTCACGAGAGCCACTTTATACGGAAATTTACAGGAAAAATGCTGCGGCCCAGCTTGACTCAGAACGTGGACACGCACTTTGTGCGAGCCTGCGCAGTCGAAAAGCACTTCAACACGTCACAAGAGCCACTTTATACGGAAATTTACATGACAAATGCCGCGCCCCAGAACCTAGGACCACACTTTGCGCGAGCCTGCGCAATCCAAATGTAGGTCAACACTTCACAAGAGCCACTCTATGCGGAAATTTACACGAAAAATGCCGCACCCCAGAACCTAGGACCACACTTTGCGCAAGCCTGCGCAGTCGAAATGCATGTCAACGTTTCACAAAAGCCACTTTATACGGAAATTTACAGGAAAAATGCCGTGCCCCAGAACCTAGGACCACACTTTGCGCGAGCCTGCGCGGCCGAAATGCATGTCAACATTTCACGAGAGCCACTTTATACGGAAATTTACACGAAAATGCCGTGATCCGCTTTGCATTCTGCAATTCTAGCCTGTGGTTTGGCAGGAATACTTGCTTACCCCTTGATGAAAACTCAAACCTAGCTGACAAGCAAGTCCAGGACACAGAATGTCCGCAGCGAGTTGAATGGGCAGTACGAGGGTGGAAGGAAACAGCACGACGCTTCAAGCTAGAAAAGACCCGACACATTTTTTGACTCGCAACAGGTGCAACTGTATGCATTGCAGCCAACGGCTCTGACCAATCCTGATGCTTAATATGTGTGTATATATATACACATATATATATATACATACATATATATATACATATATATATACATATATATATATATATACATATACATATATATATACACATATATATATATACATATATATATACATATAAATGATATGTGTATATATAAATATATGTCCACAATACCTGTATATTATATACATATACATACATATGTATATAAATATACACATACACATTAATTAAATGCATATACCAGTATGATGGTTGATCAAAATTCCTTTATCCGGGAACGGCCATTCTTCGCGAATAAAACGGTTACTTTCGCGAAACTTTCGCGAACTCCATGTTTATCTTTCGCGGAACCTATGTTAGGCAATCATGATATCCAACTTTTGCGAAACTTTCGCGAAAAAAATGTTACTTTTGCGAACTCGAAAAAAAACTTTCGCACGGGTTTCCAACATAACATGCACGGCTTTCGCAATTAAAACTTCCTACAAGGACCTTTAGATTGATTACCATATGTAATATGTAAACCTATATATATATATATTATACATCAATATTTCTATATTTCTCTGGTTGTGGCATTTTTCGCGCGAAAACAATGTACCCAGAGAAAGGCTATGGGCCAAGGTGCTGGAGGTGAGGTAGCTCATTGGCTTCCAAAACACTCCAGAGCCGTGGCTTGAGTTGGACATTTTGCCTCGACCATGAACGGGGTGAACATATGCCAACATGAAAATCAGCAAGAAGACTGAAACATGCTGAAACCAATATCGGTGGTGGTGGTGGATAGAAGGCCAATACCAACCAACACTGAAACGCTGGACATTCATTGAAATTCCCCGAAAATGATTGTCACCGTGGCCACTACTGAATGGACAATCTTCAGCCAAGCAGCCTTCGCTATTCGATGTGATCCTGTCAACCTGTGCGCGCAAGAACACAATGCATCTGCCAAGTTTCATTTCCGAGCCAAAAAAGTGCTTGGGTGCAAGCTACTCACTGCTGCTTTCAGCGTGACTCCGTAACCTTTTGCTGATAAACGATGACCCTTACCAAACAAAGCCAACCAGATCAATTTAGTTCTGCTGAATGTCCATTGCAAGCTGATGTTTGCAACCGGCTGCCTGCTGAGGAAAACGCGTGATAAATATTGAGACTCATGAGCATTGAGGCATGAACGCATTTCACATAAGTTTTGAATTTCTAGAGTGGAGAAACGAAGGGACAAGATGGAAGCGATCAAATCAACAATTTGGCTCAATGGAGAACCATCTGGGAGCGATAAAGTCATTGTCCATACGATGGCGTACAATGCAATTGAAGAGTGTGATGGACAGAGTTTCACATGGCCCGAATCAGCACTAAAGTTGGTGTGCAAAGACACCGCAAACAGGATTATATACATAATTCTGTCGACATGTTCACCTGTGTAAGCGGATGAAATCTGTCTCGCGAGTGAATCTAACAACGAGTCTAACCAGTCTAACGAGGCACAAACATGTTTTGCATTGTTTTACCCGGCGCCACGCCCTGCCCTCCTTGCCTCGTGAGTATCCCACATGCTGCATTCAGAACTAAGGGGCGAAGCGGAGAACCACACGTCTCCCAGGACTTGACAAGATGGATTAAGATGAGCTAAGATGAGATGGTGGGGTAAAATGGAGCAAAGTGGGGTACAATGCGGTAAGGTGGGTGTGGTGTGTGAAGGTTAGTGAAGCTTATTGAAGCTTTGCATTGTGTTTAGGATACGTTTGGTTGCATTCTTGTGACATTTTTCTAAACCCAAACCGCAACATAGCACAACACCAAACTAATTTGACCTTTCAAGCGGATATGGACAAAATTGGACAAACAAACTCTACATTCCTCATCGTTGCTAGCAAGCCCAATGTGAGAGCGTAAGTCTGTTATTGCTGCACGTTGTTGCGCGCAAGCTGGTACAGCAATGTGATATGCAATTGTGCATGGCGAAATTCCGCAGAAGGCTTGAGCCAGGTCAGATTGAACACCCATTGCTGATGTAGTCTCTACATCCACCCGTTGCTGGGATCAAAGACTCTGTCGCGGCAAAAGTAGCTTAGCCATGCTTAGTCAAATCGGGAACTGTAGTGCAACTTGTAGCCTTATTCTGCTTTCTCTTGAATAGAGCCTTCGCAAATACAGCCCCTTCAAGCAAACTATATAAGCTTCTGACCGACGCTGATGCCGCGCACAGCACGGAAGGTAACTGGACAAGTTCTGCTTCAATCACTGTTGACACGGAGTAAGGAGGGAAACAAGGCTAGAGGAGCTTCTTGGCGTTGGAAACATCGAAGTTGATGCCAGGTATATACATGTGATAGCATGTCTTGACTTGATTGACCACATATCTTAGTAGTCTTAGCATTGCGGCAGGTGATAAAGAGATGTAAAAGCACAGGAAATAACACTCTAGCTCGAAAATCTCGAGCTGGCCCAGCTGCAGCATTCTTGTTCATTACACAGATTCAAAAAGGTTTCCCAGTCCAATATTTCCATAATTACAATACTTTGATGTGCTCCCATGTGCACGGACAGGATTGATTCCCTATCATCCGCTATTATTCGCTACAGTACCGTTTCTTCCTCCATGTCTTTGCCCATTTTTGTCATCCATTTCAAAGCATTTTGAACGTCCGTTGTTTCCAGGTCTGAGTATCAACTCTCCT
>CAMXCT020002744.1:0-2500 GCA_947184155.2 Cladocopium goreaui | reverse complement strand
CCGTAAAACGTTCCTGAAGGATTCCTTGGACACTGCACGAGAACATATTTACTCAAAGAACATGTGTGGCTGTCGGCATGTGTGATCACCGATAAGAGTAAAGTTGCCTGTGCAGAAACAGCAAGATGTGGTGAAACACATCCAGAGACATACAGACGCTCCGCTACTAAGAACGGAACCATCACTACCAGGTGCATCAAATACATTCCTGTAACATCCCAACCTGTTGTGAACAAGTAGAATCAACGTGAAAGGCATGAGATGAAACACATCGGCTTGTCAATCACTAGCCCATTCTGACTGAGAAAAAATAGAATGCAGGCACAAATTTACACATGACACAATGCACAGAATGGCATGGACCATGGAAATACTGACCGTCTGTTCCTGTAATGAGTGCTGGAACTTTAGGAGATTTGAACCTACGGCAGTCTTTCGTGCATCCATAGTGCAGGGATTTGTGACAGACATCTCTTCCAAACAAGGATGTCAGGCTGAACGGGCTTTTCCAGCAAGTATCACCGCCGTCATGAACACAAACCTTGGCCACAGGCGCTTTTGGCAAGATTTGCTGGTTGCTAAGCAACACACAAAGGAAGGAACAAAACTTGGAAAGGATTGAAAGTGCTTCCTTCGGAAAAGCGAAATGATAACAATGACTTCAAGCTTGCAAGCGTCTCTTGCAAGAATTGCAAACACAATGGCAAAAACTGCAAATGAAGGTCATTTTACATACTTTTACTCTTGGCTGAACAGTTCCTAGGACTTAGGTCACTACCCCAAACGCAGTGTAGGCAAAATTTGAGTAATGATTCACTGCGATGGCCAGAAGGCTTCGGCCTCAGGAATCCAACCAAAATCAACTGATTCAACATGATGTAACATGATTCAAAGATATTCAAAGATATTCAAAGATATTCAAAGGGGCTTTGGAGACGTTTGAAGTGACACTTGTCAGACCGAGCCCCATATGCCCTTTAGGCAGCAGACCAAGACAGTAGTTTGGAAGAACCTGGGCAGTTTGGGCAGTTTGGGCAGATCTTAGATTTATAATGTTGACAAATGTTGACAAATACAAGGTTATGTTTGGGTGTGTAACGATCTGGAGCGTGGGAGTGGGCTCTGTAGATTCTTCGTCCGCGGGCCCACTCACTTGCACAGTGTGTGCGTCAGTACGCCCGCAGCTGAAGAGGTGGAGCACATGAGAGCACTTGAGTGATGCTTTTGACCTTCTTGGCACGCCTTCTCGGCACACGTCAGGACAAACATTTCGCTCGGGTGCCCCGTATTTGTTCATCTTAGCGAAATTATGTACTTGCTTGCTGATTTGCATTCTAAGGGCTTAACCCACGGGAAAACAGCGGTGCCAAAGTCCAAGATTGGCCTGACTGTGAGAAACAAAAAATGAAACTGGTTTCAGCTATCTCAATGGCAACCACAGCTTTCCTACACATCATAGAAATCGCTGCTGCCAACACTTTTCCTGCACAAATGCATGAAAGTAACACTGTGTTGCTGTGGGACAGTAATATTTTTGACAAGTCGTGACAAATGAATTGAATTATCTCAGGTTGCTACGCCAACTCTGGCTGGTCGAAGGCCCTAAGGATCACATCCGCTTCATTGAGAAGGAAAATTTAGTGGCAAAAGTGCGGGGATAGAAATGGGGCCAAGGAGTCTCTCTGTTAATTTGCAAAGTCTGTCTGGGTGATGGCGGCCGAACAGTCTGGCAGTGCGTGTGGAATTCGGTGGCAAAGAATTGCAGGTGTATAAGTAAATAAATAAATAGATAAATAAATAAATTTAAAGATATAAATAAATAAATATATATAAATAGATAAATAAATGAATAAATAAAAAAATAAATAAAGAAAGAAAGAAAGATAAATGAATAAATAAATAAGTAAACAAATAAATAAATAAATAAACAAACAAATAAATAAACAAATAAATAAATAAACAAATAACAAATAAATAATAAAAAAAAAATAAATATATATATATATACAACAATACCAGTGTAACCGCACAAGGCGGTGGCGGAAGTTTCCAAGATAGGACAGTATAGAAGATGCGAGTTGTAGTGATGCATGGACGGCAGAGCGAATCCACTGATGGACCGAAAGGTGGTTGGAGTTGTGTTTTTTGGAATGGTTGCAGTGGTTGCAGTGGGCACCTCGCCCACAACTGCTGGATGTCGTGTGGTGTAGTTGTAGTTGCAGTTGCAGTTGTAGTTGTAGCGCAGTGTAGCGTAGTGAAGTTGTAGTTGTAGTGTAGTGTAGCGTAGTCGACGTCGTCGACGTCGTCGTAGTCGTCCTCGTCCTCGTCCTCGTCCTCGTCGTCGTCGTCGTAGTAGTAGTAGAAGTAGAAGTAGTAGAAGTAGACGAAGTAGACCAAGTAGACGAAGTAGATGAAGTAGATGAAGTAGATGAAGTAGATGAAGTAGTAGTAGTAGTAGTAGTAGTAGTAGTAGTAGCAGTAGTAGTAGTAGTAGTAGGTA